>VDFB02282316.1:62841-81098 GCA_007258455.2 Sequoia sempervirens | reverse complement strand
CCCACTCCCCAGGCCACATGGGATCCACCTCATGCATGTTGAAACCCCTCCGCCAACATGGAGGATCACCCTTCCAGCTACCCACTACTTTAGATATTTTATTTTATATAAAATGTATATACTAGTATATTTATATTTAAAAATATATATCTAGAGTAGTCAAGGGATATCTCTTTTCCATAGTTTATTTGATTTTCTCACCATTTTTTTTCTTCCATCATTTTTATTTTTTAATTTTTCTTCTTTTTTTTGGTTTGATATTTTTGGTGATTTTTTTCCAACTCTTTTTCTCCCTTCCAATTGTTTCCAATTTATTTTTGTTTTATTTTTTATTTTTCAATTTATTTTTTTTCTGTTCATGTGATTTTTCTTAACTTTTGTTTCCTTAATGAGCCCGAATTTCTTTTTTGGTTTTTTTTTTTAATTTCTTAAGTTTTAGTTTTTATTTCCTTTTTGATATTTTATTCTCTTTCTTATAAATTTACATGGAAAAAATGAGTGCTCTCATCCCCACCCCAATGTGACTGTATAACACTTATCAACGTAATTAAATCAAGTTTCATATTATAGATTTATGATTTTATATATTTATAATTATATATATATATATTTAAATTTATGATTTTATAGATTTAGATTTATTATGTTATGTAGTTTATTTAAATAAATACGTTTATAAGTTTTATAAACAGTGGCAAAGAACAAGTAACTTTAGATATTTTATTTTATATAAATTTTATATATTAAATCAAGTTCCATATTATAGATTTAGATTTATTATGTTAAATATGTTTATAACAAGTTTTATGATTTTAAATATATGATAAAGTTTTTGAACTATATAAAATTTAAATAAGTTTACTAAAAAAATTGTAGAGAGAAAAAATTGAGGGGAAATTTTGATGTCAAATTGTGGAGAGAAAAATTTGAGGTTGAATTATAGAGGGAAATTTTGAGGAAAATTGTAGAGGGAAAATTTTGAAGTTGAATTATGGAGGAAAAAATGAGATTGAATTTAAAATATCCATTTATTTAGACTTTCAAAACAATCTCTCTCTAATTAATTGGATAAAGGACAAACAAATTAGAGGACAAAAAGGTGACCAAGATTTTTCTTTTCTTTTTAATAATTATTTCATTTGAATTTTTAAGAGTATTTTGAATAATTTCATTACAACTTCAATCTTTTTAAAAATAATTTCAATACAACTTCTTTAGAATAATCTCCATCATATATGATATGTTCTAGAATGATTGAATTTTTTTGTTGTATAATAGGCTGATTCAATTTTAAAGAAGTGAAAAATGAAGAAGAATTCATATAATTTACATGTGGAGTTGGATGAAGAAATGCAGCCATATCATAAATGAAATACAATGAAGAATTATGATATAGATGAAAAAAAATTGAGAATATTGGGCCGAAAGCATATAGATATATGGGCAAAGGGAAATTTGTATCCTCTCGATCCTAAAAATAATGATTATCCTAAGTTTGATACTATTATTGGGTTTATAAAATCTATATGCAATGGGGAAAGTGGATTGTTAGGGTGCTACAAGAGGCTTGAAGGAAACATAGAAATTTTTGATATTTTTTTTTTTTGTAGAAAATAAGATGCTTGAAGTGGATAATAAAGTCTTTAATTTAGTTGAAGTGAACAAGAGGTTAGAACATGAGTCTATTGAACATTGGAAAGTTCGGTTCAAGAAATCTCATTATTGAAGAAGGCAAATCAAGATTTGAAGTTCAAAGTTGAAGCTCTCAATAAAGCTATTTAAAAAATGAAGAAAACTCCTCTAGGAGGAAGGATGAGGATCAAAAAGTTAAATAATATTGTGTCTCTAATACCTTCAGGGGGTGGTTTCAAAAAGAGAGTTCAAGCTATGAAAAGTATAATTGATCCTACAATAATTGAGCGAACTATAGATAGAAGCCAAAACTTAGCCTCACTTATGAAGAGTCTTTAAAAAAGATGAGATATTGGCAATGCTTCATCAACCTCAATGTGCTACATTAAGAAAAGTTTTGGCTAATGAGATAATAAAATATTTATCATGTTCAATTAATGCTAATGATGTACAAGGAGCATGCGATAATGCAAGTGTGTGTATGAATAATGTATCAATTATAAATGAATTCAAACACATATCAATAAAACATTATATCGAAGAAACTGAAAGGAAAACAGAATAAACAAACTGTTAATGGCAGCTTCTCTGAAATTGTCTTATTTCTCTCTATCTCCAACGTTTTTGTTGTTTCCAATTGCTCTCAAATTCAACAGATCAAGCTCAACAAAATGGACAACTGAAGAATGAGATATAAATGAAATGCATACTATGCTAAAATGCAAGGATTATGCTAAAATATGAATATTGCTGTGATGCTAAAAAGATATGAGTGCATAAGCTAATTGCGTATATGTTCGTGTGTTCGTCATGTGTATGTGTGTAACCAAAGCTTGGATTTGCACCATTATTTATAGAGTTTTTGAAAGGATTTGATTGGCTGATATGATTAACGACCCAGATTAATTCAGTATACAATTCCAGAGGCAACAAGAAATAAGGCAAACGGGTGTCAAGTGGAGAGTATCATTGCATAGCTCTCATGGGATCTCCTGGCCCTTCCTCCAACTTGAGGCGCCGACACCCATCTATGGATCTCCTGGCTCTTCCTCCTACTTGAGGCGCCGACCCCATAGGGTAGCTCATGCAATCAATTTTATCTCCGTGAGGCAACAAGAAACAAGGCACAAGGGTGTCTAGTGGAGAGTGTCATCGCATAGATCTCATGGGATCTCCTGGCCCTTCCTCTAACTTGAGGCGCTGACACCCATCTATGGATCTCCTCGCTCTTCCTCCTACTCGAGGCTACCACACCATAGGGTAGCTCATGCGACGAAACCTCCTCACATGAAGATGAGATTATGACTTTTGCCTACCACTGCCTTTCTCAGTCCATCATTAGTCTATGATAGCCATAATGCATAGACGAGGTATCCAATATTTATTATCTTGTGTGTTTTACTACCCATCCCCCTAAATTATATTTTTAGGTTATCACTTGTTTAACTACTCTTACGTGGGTTCTCTTGTGCACTTCCTCTTACCCGAGGCGCTGACCCCCACGAAGAGCCACTCTCCCTAAGACCCCTAACACAAATCAAAACCAGGCAAGGGTTGTACCAAAAAGATTAAAGCATACAACTCGAACACTAATATGCGAGGCATTGCCCATCTCGCAATAACTCAATTTCAAAAGACAAAAATCTTGTACAACCCTTTCCAAGATAATACAATAAAACTCAACCTCAAGAATACAACAAAATGAGGATCAAACCATGATTAAATCATGCCTCTGGAACACGTTTCACAACTTACAACCGGGTTCCCACATCCAAGAGTAACGTTTGCAACAATAAAATAGAAGACAATAACAAGATCACATGATTTCATAGCTTAAGGAAAATGATTTACTCAATTGCATATAATATCTCAAATTTAATTGATGCAAAGAATACAATATTTTCAACAAAATTTATGTAACTTGTTTGCCCATAATTAACCAATAAATCTACTTTTAAAGATTTAAATCCAAAAACCAGAAACATCATATATATATACATCTTACATATATATAAATAATACATTGAAGTTTATTTTTAAGAGAAAAACATTAATATTATAATTAAAAATAATAAAAATACATTATTTTTTTTTAAATAATAAATATATATATAAAAACAGGCTCACAATCAAAACAAAGGCCGACGGCCTTATGTACTACACGCAACAGTCATTAAGACTGCTGCGGCAATGGAGTTATGGGGAGGGGTATGGCTATAGCCGTCCTTCCCCGACTCCCAAAATAAAAAAAAGACTTTCCATTAATTTTTTTAATTTAATTTTTTTTAAAAAAAAAAAACAAACTTCCGTCCCTTCTCTGGTACGGAACGCCGACGGCCAATTCGGCCATAAATTCAATTTCATAAACACAAATTTCAAATAATATAAATGCACAAAATATAATTTAATAAAAATAAAGAATATATATATATATATACCTGAATATAAAACCAAAACTTCATTTGTTTTCAGAGGGGTTAAAAACATTTTCTTTCCTATTAACCCATAGACTAATTGGACAATCCAGAAGATGTATTTTTGAAAACAACAATAAACTTTTAGAAACTAATTTAATCCCTTTCATTAATTTTCAATTCAATCTAAATTTTTATTTTCTCACACAAGTCATATTTTAACTATTTTTATATTTTCCTCTGAAACTGAAAGCTAAAGGAGAATACAAGTGAAATCTGGAGTCCTGCGCTTATTTGAGAATCTGATGATGCTTGTTTGATCCCGATGGCCTCTACGCAGAGCTTCTCGTTCCGGCTTCAAAATCTCCTCTCCAGAATACCGTGCTCGAATTCGAATCCAATTCTTTATTCAGAAAATTCTCTCCAACATAGTACAAGCAAATGATTGAAAAACCCCCTTTCAAAAACTCAGAAGAACTAATGATAACATAAAACTTCAGAAGACTCAACAGTAGAGAACAATTATTTTTGTGCAACTCCTGTCTCAATAATCCTCTGTGTGTGAAAAACTCACAAAATTTTCAATAAATAAAAGATATTGCCATTCTCTTCCAAAAGCTCTAAAAATGCACAATAAAAGAAATTATTTCTTTAAAAACAAGTTGTTCAGTCAACTCTCAAATCTCATTCATTCTTTCATCTTTTTTTGTTCTTTTATTTTCTTTATTTTTCTATTATTCAATACTTTTTGTTTTAATTCTGTTTTTACAACTTTACTTGCAAAGCACTTTATCTAATTTATTTTAATAATTATCATCAACCAAATAATTAATTAAAATAACAAAACACAATTTACTAATTTAATTATCATTTAATAAAACACATGACCTTTTTAAAATTAAATAAAACTTTTAAATATTTTCATACAAATAAATCAAACATTAAAATAAACAATTATTACCAACATTTAATTAACTAAATCACAAATTATAAAATACCAACATCAATAAAATACGACAATACACAAACATGACCCACAAAGAACGAAAACTACAAGAACGTACAATACCATTCAATTCAATGGTTTGACAACATGGGATGGGATGACTTCATTGTCACCTCTGTTTCAACATTATACCGTTGGGTTATTGGTGCTCGCCCTGTCCCGCCGAAGCAGGTGGAATTGAGACTATGTACCTGCAATCCCTGCATCCAAACAAATTCGTATACATGTACATATATATATATATATATAAAATCAAAGCATTACATTGTGAGAAGGAATTGCAGTGTAGCAGGGCACTCGCGAACGAGTGATGCTACCCTGTCCTTTCATCACATCTATTCTAACAATTACAATGTCAATATGAAATAGCATTTCTAAACTAATAGATTATCTCATAACATAATTTATTAAATCATTGCATCATGATATAATTATGAAAACAACTAACATCACCAATCGCAACATCATATGAAGTAACCATGTCCACAAATGTATAAGCATAAACACCAAAGTCTACCAAACAAACCAACAATAACAGTACCATAATAGTATCAAGGTATCAAATCAAAGCATAGAAAATAATAAATCCAAACAGTAAGAGGAGGGGTATTACAAGAATGAACGGTGAAAGATTTTTGAAAGTTGAGAGAGAGATAGAAGGTTTCATTTCCTTCATTTTTTTTTATTCAGATCCGAAGGAAGGTTGCCATTTTGAAGAATGAGTTGAAATGAGTTTTATAATTAAATAAATAAACTTATTTAATTATATATGAAGATGGATTTAGAAACTCGCATAATTAAATAAGTTATATTTAATTATGTTTTAGAAGTGAATTTAGAGGGTAATTAAATATTTAAAAATATTTAATTATTTGTGGAGTGAGAAAAGATATTAAATTAAATATTTAATATTTAATTTAACTATGAGATGAAGAGAATATTCCATATTTGAATTCAAATTTTTAAATTTGGAATAATCATGATAATTAATATAAATAAATTATAAAATTTATTTAATTTAATTAAGAGGAATATGGAAGATGATAATAATTAAATAAAGTTATTTATTTAATTAAGGTAGAAGAATTATAAGAGTGAACAATATAAATAAATAATTAAATTTATTTATATGTAGATGACTTTAGGAGATTAATTAAATAATTTATATTTAATTAATTAACAAGCTTGATTAATCATGACCATTTTTAGACGTATACATTTTGCCCCTCTTTGAAGTGATGTGTAAAACGCATTGCTTCAAAGAAAAATAAGATTTTTATCCCTGATGTGTTTTTTTTTATGCTGATGCTAATGATGCCCCCTTGGGAGGTAAATCACAGGTGATGATATGAATTCTGAAAATGTGATAAACAATTGAGATTAGATAATGATATTCTGCCTAGGAGACCATGATTTAGTTCCTGATAAATGATGTAAAGGATGCCCCATTTTGAAAACAAAGTCAAATTTTTCTTCTTTTTGAAATAGTAAAAAAAAAAACTCACCTTTGTTTGACCTTTAAAAGGTAAAAAGGAGAAAAAGACAAATCATTTGTACTTGTTGACTTTGTGAATACTGTAGCTCTGAGAGTGACCTCGCGACATGGAGATTCCATATCATTGCCACCGATTTGAGAGATCTTGCTGATACCAGAAGCCAGTAGCATGTGGATCACCGGTGAGTTGATCTAACTGCTTGTGTTTTAAAAAATTTACGTTTGAACAAAAAATGTACTATTTTTTCGCGGATTTTGAATATGAAAATGATGTTTTAGCACTTTTAGAAAATTTTTAGCGCTTTCGATGATTTTTCTAGCGCTTAGGGTAAAAATAATAGCGCATACAGGCTAGATTTTGAATAGTTAACATTAAACTAGTTTAGCGCATTCTATGAAAAAAATAGCACATACAGGAAAAGATGTAGCAAATTAGGTTTAAGCGCATTGAGGAAAAATAGTAGCGCATACAGAAAAGATGTAGCAAATTAGGTTTAAGTGCATCGAGGAAAAATAGTAGTGCATATAGGGAAACCGTGCATCCAGTGATTAAAGTAGCGCTTAGGTTGATAGTGTTAGCGCATATAGGGAAACAGTGCATAGGGGAACTGTTTGAGCACATCCCACGAAAAAAATGACGCATATGGGTTTTAGCGCATAGAGGTCACAGATTAGCGCATATGAGTTTTAGCGCATAGAGACCACAGATTAGCGCTTCTGGTAAAAATAGGTAGAATATATGATTTGATGATAGTAATGTGAAAATGATGATATATATATTGCTTCCTTGGTCAATAGATAGATAAATTGTCTTGTCATCATGCTGATATGGATAGAAATGATGGAAAAATCTGATGCTTGAGTGATAACTTTGTTTCCCAAAATAGGAAACAAAGAGTAAATTGATTGATTGTCTGATTGAACTGATAACTTTGCTTCTCATGAATAAAAAACAAAGAGTAAATGTCGGATAAATGATTGATATGACTTCTGATAAATTTTCTTTCTGCGATCGAAAACCAATAGTAATTAATGGTAGAGCAGATTGATATGATATCTAGCTAGATAGATTTGTGTATTGGTTTTCCTGATAGGATTGATTGGGTGATATGGGTCTTTGATATGATGCACTGATATGAGTCATTGATATGGGTCTGATATGGGTCACTAATATAGTTCACTTGATATAGGTCACTGATAGATATGAGTCTAATTGATCTTGGTTGATTGAGATTGAATGATTAGTATGATTCTGATTAATTATCCTTGTGATGACCAAAAATAAAAATAGGAGGTTTTCAAAAACCTCCAGATTAGAGAGCGGCACTCGGCAGGATGGGATAGGATACCCGAGTTGACACCTGCTGACATAGCTTTGATAGATACATGTGGTTTGAGATCCTTGTTGGCTATGCCGCCGATTCGGGTCAACAAACGATTGTTGACAGCACTAGCAGAGTGATGGCATTCGGAGCACAATACCTTTCATATGTCGACTGGTGAGGTGACTGTGACTCCAAAGGATGTATACAGGATATTAGGTATCCTAGTGGTTGGTGCCCTTGTGTTCTATTATCACAAAGAGCTCGAGGGTACAAATGCTTTGAGGAGGGTGTATGGTGATGCACAGATAGCTAGGTACTGGGTACCGTGGGCTAACTTTCGAGGATATCCAGCCTTGCCTACAGTTTTGGGTGTGTTCATTGGAGGTCTCCTTTGTCCGGATCATCGGTCAAAGGGATTATTAGTGGGATGGGGTAGGATTTTGGAGCAGATGCTGCTACAGCCGCAGAGATATGCATGGGGGAGTTGTATGTTAGCGCACCTATATCATGATTTGCATCAGGTGGTGTACATGGGTGCTTCTAGTTTGTCGTCTGGTGTGACACTGTCATAGATCTGGGCATGGGAACATCTTGCTGTGACGAGACTGGCGTGCCCCAGAGTTAGGCCACTAGGCAGGCCTTATGTATATGATTATGCCATGTTCCTTGTCTAGCCCAAGCTGGGCAAGGTGGATTACTGGAGACAACGTCTAGATGATATGGATGCAGTGGTATGGCGACCATATCTTGATTGTGAGCCATGGGATACAAATGATCTAGAGATGCCATTTGCATGCATTCCTCGGTTTCTGATAGGGAGGACTCCTTTTATCCTTGAGAGGTTTCTGGCATTGCGGGTGCAGAGACAGTTTGGTTTTACCCAAGGGATGCCACAGGGGGTTGCACACTATGCCCGAAATAGAGATGAGGCCAGATGGGGGCCATGTATTTCCTATTAGATAGCATATACAAAGTTCATGTCATTAGCTCCAGAGGCATGGGATGACAGGTGAGACATCGTTGATGTCGGTATGTCCGATGAGTATTCATTATATTACCACACACATCCCTTTCCACGGTTTACCGGTCCTGATGAGCCAGCACCCATTCTGGTAGTACCACATCCAGGGGCAGTGAGATAGGAGGAGGGGGCAGGTGGAGAGCAAGGCGCAATTGGAGGAGAGGAGGTGGAGAGTGGAGAGGAGGAGGAGAGTTTTGACGAGGATGATGGAGATGACAGCGGGGATGAGGGACAGGTGTCAAGGAGGTCAAGGCTAGATATTCTGAGGGGTGTCCAGATCATGCGGCGGCCGAGGACAGGGATTGGGCGACGGGAAGTGATCAGGATAGGATCTTCTTCACAGTAGGGGCAGATAGCTACCCTTCACGCCTAGGTGCAGACACTATAGGGACAACAGGGGCAGTTGCAGAGTCAGCTGATGCAGACATAGGGATTGATTGTACAACTACAAGAACTGACATAGGCTCAGGCACAGGCACAGGCGCCTGCCCCAGACCCACAGTTAGGCAAGTTGATGACAAAGAGGGATGCATTCAGACGAAGGGCAATGGAGACTGAGGGCATTTCTCAGAGGCTCATGGGCACTGTAGAGAGTGCATCATTGTGGGATGCCATTGCATAGGGCATGGAGATGGCAAGGGAGGCCGAGTATTACCGAGTTAGATATGAGGAGTTATGTCCTCCTGATCGCAGAGAGCCATTCCCGTGGTCCCACACTAGGACCAGGAGCAGGTCACAGACATGCACACAGAGCCCAGGGGTTACCGGGCCTCGACAGGATTCAGACGTGGGTACCAGTGGTAGGCCGCCTCCTTCCGGACTAGCTCCATCAGGGGCATCGACCAGCTAGAAGATATATTTCACACATGTGCATCATTTTTGGAGCATGTATATTGATTTTTTTGGTCATATCTGATGTATTTCTCTTTGGACATTTCAGTGTCATTGGACATATGGACATTTATATTATTGATGATGAGTGATAATATGCAACGGCGATGATTTTTGATGATGTATTGTGCATTTATGATATGATGATGTGATATGCATTTATTTCTATGTGTTATGGATTTTGGTATGGATTTTAATGATTTGATGACTAACATGATATGCAGGATGATTTGATACGATGTTTTTATGATGATGATGATGATGATGATTGATGATGTGTACTAATAATGTCATGCAAGTGGATGACTTATGATGTGATTATGAAAATGATATGAAAATGTATGTATGGAATGTTTGTTTTTGGAATTTCCAATGCAAGTAAATGATGATAAGAAAAATAATGTTGTGTTTATGATACGCATTATGAATTTGTAAAATGATAGGATGATATGATATGATGTAAAATGATAGGAATACTGATATGAAGTGAGATGAGTAAATGTTGATGAGATGTATGATGAAATGATATATGATGAAATATAATGGTTTGTAATAAAAATGAATGGATAAATGAAATGATAAATAAAATGAATAATAATGGAATGATAATGATAGTGAAATGATAATGAAATAATAATGAAATGAATGATAATGAAATAATAATGGAATGAAATGATATGATAAGATAATGATAATGAAACGAATGATAATTTTAATGAAATAATGAGATGATAATGATAATAATATGAATGATAATGAAATGAATGAATGATAATGATAATAATATGATAATGATTATAAATGAATGATGATGATAGTGAAATGATGAAATGGTAATGAGAATGCAATGAATGAAATGATGAGATGATAATGATAATAATATGAATGATAATGAAATGAATGAATGATAATGATAATAATATGAATGATAATAAATGAATGATATGAAATGATGAAATGGTAATGAGAATGCAATGAATGAAATGATAATGAAATGATGAAATGACAATGATAATGAAATGATGAAATGACAATGATAATGCAATGAATGAAATGATAATGATAATAATATGAATGATAATGAAATGAATGAATGATAATGATAATAATATGATAATGATAATAAATGAATGATGATGATAGTGAAACAATGAGATGATAATGATAATAATATGAATGATAATAAATGAATGATATGAAATGATGAAATGGTAATGAGAATGTAATAAATGAAATGAATGAGATGATAATGAAATGATGAAATGACAATGATAATGAAATAATGAAATGGTAATGAGAATGCAATGAATGAAATGATGAAGTGACAATGATAATGAAATGATGAAATGACAATGATAATGCAATGAATGAAATGTATGAGATGATAATGAAATGATGAGATGATAATGATAATAATATGAATGATATGAAATAATGAAATGGTAATGAGAATGTAATGAATGAAATGATGAAATGATAATGATAGTGCAATGAAATAATAATGAATGATAGTGGAATGATCATGAAATGATATGATAATGATACGAATGATAATGAAATGAATGAATGATGATGATAAAACAAATGTCTGCATTGCCCTCCACAAATAGTCCAAAGAGACATGACAACCATTGATGTTTGTTGTTGGCCTTTCAAAACTCTAATGCAAATCCAATATGCAGATATGTACAATGATCCAAAATGAAATGCAACTAAATGAAACCAACCATTTTGTTGAGCCTTTTTGCTAGCCTTCTTGGATCATCATAGAGCGTTTTAAAATGTTGGAAGTATGTACAAGCATTAGAGGGGAAATTAGCACCAATGATGAACTAAGTACAACTTTCATGATTTTTGATATAGCAAGTGAACACAAGCATCGAGGTATAATTGAACCGAGATGACTTGAGCATTTCTTGCGTGAACAGACAAAGACTAACCATCTTCTAATGCAAATTTGGAACTGTCATCAATGATAAACTTTGGAAATCATGTCTTGCAACATACTTGCAACAGATGGATAGTTAACCTCAATACAACAGACAAAGAAAAATCATCCTCTTTCCTTGCCACTCTAGTTCAATACATCATCGAGTGTGCTCCAGAGAGATGATATCGAAAAATTAAACAACGATTGTTCAAAAATGAAATACTCTTATTCCAAATAATATTCATATTATAGATCATCTAGATATGAGTCATGATAGGGTACGCAGCTGAAAACTGTTGTGATATGGATCAATGATTGGATAGTTATCCATATGGTTTGATTTGGTTGTTTTGTTCGCATGATAGGAATTGATGTTGTTGTCTAGCTGTTTCGGTAAAACCTGAAAGTTGATTGCCCCCAGTATGCCAATGTTTGCCCTTGGTATTGACACGACTTGCTGAAATGAATATGTACAATAATCAAGCCATGATAAGACATTACCGCTCTAGGAAAATGATGATAGCATGATGCTGATATGGCCCTAAGATGATGGAAAAGATGCATGAGAATGAAGGCTGATGTTGATGGTGTTTTTATGCACTTCACAACACAGGCAGTGCACAGGTGCACTACCTCTCTTGAAAGACAATCTCCCACAATCGAGTTGCAGAACACTATCCCAAGGTCTCTCGGGTGTCAAGTCATGACAGTGCTAAAATACCTCAGTAGTTTGATGTGATTTGCTGGAATCACAAGGCGGCCTTACAGAAATACAAAGTGTGAGCACAAAGCATGAAGTTGGATCTTGGAAAAGGAGTTTTTTAGCATGAAAGCAGTTATGCGTTGGCTGTAGGTTCAAACAGCAGTCTCAAACTCCATCTGGTTGTTAGATTTGGCTTTATAAGATGCAATGAACCTTGGTATTGTTCAGTTTCTAAAGAAAGTGAAAAAAGAGCGAAGGGGAAGAAAAGTTCCTAAGCCTAAAGCTTGCTGCGAACAGTGATAATGGAGTTCCTGCAATGGACAATTCCTTCAAAACAATATCCCACTTAACCAGAGATTTCACAGTATCATGGAAATTGTGCTATCTTCTAAGGGCTGCAGATTTTTATCCTTCATCCACCACATACATGCATGAACTAAAGATAAGTGTTTGGGAAGCTTTAATCAAGTCCAGGCTAACTTTGCATACCTGTCTACCTTCAACAAATAGCAAAAAGTATGGACTAAGGGATCATCAACAAAATAGGAATCTTCACAATCAGCCAACAACGTTCCTAAAATTATCAAAATAACATGAACAGCTAACTAAACAGCAAAGAGATCTAAACTAAACATCTAATATGGGAGAAGTGAATCAATTGACATGAGAGAAAACAAGGAAATGCACCAAGTCAATGCTATTTCTCATAAATTTCAGCAGCATGCCTTTACAACAACTCAACTCTCCCTTTTGTAAATGAGAGGAGTGCTCTATTTATAGTTTTCAAAAAACCAAATGAATGGCCAAGATTCATTTCCATTGTGTGGCCACGATTCATTACAAAATAGGGTTTCACCTACCCCCAATTAGATTTTCAATTAAAAAACATTCTTTGTCCTTTCCCTATTTCGTCATCTAGCGGATGACACTATTTGCTTTTTGTCTTGTAGCTAATTGTTGTTTCTTTGGCTGTAGCTACTCTTCTGGGAGGTCCTTCTCCTTGGCTGGGCTGTCTGGTTGCTCCCCGGAGGCTGCATGCTCTATGTGTTTGAGGATGACAGCCTGGAGCTTATCGATCTCGAGGATTTCGCATCTCAACCCCCGGTAGCCCCATTCTTTGGCGTTGTCTTCCAGCCGCTTCCAGTCCTCATCATACTTTGAGCCCTGATCTCTGAATAGTTCTGATCTATCGAAGGCACGGGCAGCGAAACTCAGGAAGTCCGTTGTGATATCTTCGGTTGTCCCGTCCTTCATCCTTTCCTCAAAGTATGACCTGACCTTTCCTGCATCCAATTGCACTGTGGGCATATCATGGCCCGTTATCAGCTTAAGGTACTCGGCGCATTTAGCTCGGATTTCCTTGATCCATGCAATATCCGGATCCACCCTACTCTGGATTTGTTCCATCCTCTCCTTCCGGTTGATGAGGTCTCTGCGCCACACGTCCACCAACCAGTGATCCTCCTTCTTCAGTTCTAGCTTTTCTTCCCACGTGCTTTCTGGAATTTGAAGGATGGCCTCAACCCTTGGGAAGGCGGAGTCGTAGATCGCAGGGAAGCCGATGCAGAGTTTCTTCGTGCTTTCCAAGGATTGAACCAGGTCCAAGAACTTGTTGGCTATCTGCACAGCCAAGCCAATTCCTATGTTTCTGACGCTCGCAACTCGTTGGAACCAATCCTCCGTAGTCTTCTCCAAGTTTTTCCTCCTCTCCAGCTTATCTATCTGTTCCTTGGAGAGCAGCTGTGGCGCGGCCGTCGAGGTAGTGGGGAGGTCGTCTATTGAAGACCACTGCTGGATGTAGTCGGTTAGGGCAGCAACCTGTGCCTTTAGCTCATCTTTAGTGACCTTGTCCTGTTTAATCAGATGCACCACCGTGGCCACGGACTCCTCCAGATGTCCGACCTTCTGCTCCCTAGTTACTGTCCCCAGGTCAATCATGGAGATATTGTAGCTTACCCCGGCCTGGCCAACAGTTGGCGTTGCTACTTGTGCAGCCCGGGAGCCAGAAGCATCCATGGTTATCCTGGAACGGACCTTAGGATTCTTCTCCTTCTTCGTTACGGTCAGGGGTCGAGCCAAGATGGCTTCCAATCTCGACCTCGGGTCACTCAAAACAGGAGTAGTCTTTTCGAGCTGCTTTTCCAGCCAGTTGGGCATGACAGATTTGTCTTTGGGTGCCTCATGGCTGCCTTCACCCTTCTCCGTTAACTGTAAGATCTCTGCCTCTTCCTCCTTTTGAAGCTCTTCCTTTTCCTTGGCAGCATCCTCCTCCTTGTCAGAGTCTTGATAAAACATGAGCCGCTTAACGGGTGCCTTGGTGGTCAATATCTGGGTAGGATCTTGTTCTTTTGCTGCCCCCTCTTCTTTCCTTTCCTCAGCAGCCTCGGGTTCGGGGCTCTCCACAACGTGGGTCTCGGCCTCAGGTAAATTCTTTTCAGGCTGCCTCTCTTGTGGCTGTCCTTCTTCATTACGTGGCGACTGTTCTGCCTCTTCCCCAACATCTTTTGGCTGCTGAGCCAACTCTTCTTCCTCGTCTTCATCGAAGACCCGAATAATTTCCTTGGCACCGAGCCATCCTCTCCATCCCCGCCCTTGGAAGAGCTCGTCTCTTCTTCCTCGTAGGCCACCTTGTCGATGGTTCTGTGCATATATTCGGGTTGCTCATAATAATCATCGGCCTCCTCTTCGATAGGCTTCGAAGCCTCTTGTTCCAGCTCCTCCAACTCCTTGGAAATCTACATTGTGGCCTCCATGGCCGGCGGACCTATTGGCGGTTACGAAGGCTGAGCTGTTGCTAGGGCTTGGGTGAGGGCCGCTTGGAGTGCGGGGTCCATTAGGAGTTGCAAGAGCTCAGGGGGAAGACTCTGCAGGTGCCGTGTAATAGCCTCAGGCATAGTGGAAAGGGGAACCAGCGATGGTATTGTTGCCAGAGGCAGGGAGGTAATGGGTGACATGGCAGCAGCAGAGGAAGGGGAAGTGGTCATGCTAGAGGAGGAGTCAATATTGACAATTGACCCAGCCGGGGGCGAAGGGGCGAGATGGATAGAGATATCCACTGCCGGCGGAGATGATGCGACCATAGCTTGAGAAGCGGGCAGCGCACCAGTTGGGGGAGGAAGGAGCAAAGGGGGTTGTGCCTCCGTTGTGATCACTGTTCTCTTGAGCTTCTTGGGAGATGAGCCTCCCGTGTCCTTTGTTGCTTGTTCTGTGGGGTCCGCAGACTGTGCTGTTTCTGCTTCTTTTCTCTTCTGGGACCTGGTGACGGGGGGAGACTTGGAAGTCTCACTAGCTGATGTAGAGGCGGCAACGTCCTCCGTGGCGCCTGGCCCGCTCTTGAGCGCTTCATATGTTAGAGCCACCCCCTGTCGCTTCAGTCGAGCGACCCGCCCGTCGACCCACTCCCTAGTGCGAGCTATGATAGGCTGGGTGATGGTATCCAGGTCCTCGACCTCTTGTTCGTCCCAGTCGATGGAGGGGATTGCCAGGTCGGCAACCGCAGAGTACCTCTGGTGCACAAGGGCGGATTCATCCTCTTCAAATTGGTCCGGTACTGGAAACAGTTGTACTCTCCTTAAAAACTGCACTGTCATTCGCATGTAGTGTCTCTGGCGGACCTCCTTATCGTCTTTACCATCCGCTCAGAAATCTTCAACATGGTACTTGTGGGCGTATGCCGGCCCTAGCGCCTTCCTGACATGGCCATGTGGGTCCATCCGTGGGCGAGCCGTGTACCATTCAAAGTTATATTCTTTGAGTTCCTTTTCTGAGTTGCCTGCGCATTGAGATGTTTGCAGTCGATAGAGGCCCTGGCCGAGGGTCATGGGATAGGGGATCCCTGCTACGTGTTTTTGGCCGAAGACCGTCTGAATATGTTGGAGCTGCCGGGAAAGCTCCAGGAGAATGATCCTATCGTTCGGGTATCTCGGCAATTTGTTCGGCCGTTCCGTGAATCCCTGGGCACGGATGTAAGTGAACTTGGGGAATTGAATGTATAAGAAGGCATACTCCTTCAGGAGTGCCCTGGCGCTGTGGGATACCCTTCTCTCGAAGTCCCCGGCCACCAATCTGATAATGTGGCCTATGAAGGCATCATTGACCCGGCAGTACTCCTTCTTGAAGTAGCGGTATTGTAGCTGAGGGTACCGGTCAAAAGGCTTGAGCCCTCGTTTGTGATCCCCATCCGGCGCCGTGAAGAGTCCACTATACTGTCTCTGACCTGCCAAGGAGTACACCAGGTACGAGGTCATGTAGAACTTGTTGCTTTTCTTGACATTCACGAACTGCTCGTGGAAGCAGTTGCTGATAATACTCCCCCAGTCGAACGAGCTCTTGGTTTTCACGTCCTCGTTTCCTCGTATGATTTGCTCAATATAGTAAGCCATCCACTCCTGGAAGTAGGCGGCTGCTGGGAGGCCCATGACCCTGCTTAGCATGGTTACCAAGTCATGATAGTCTTCTTGAAAATCGCTGCGGAACAGCTCTTGGGGAACCTTTGCAGCGCTGCCCCGTCTCTCCTTTAGCCAGTAAATGTTAATTGACTTCTTGCAGCCCAATGGATTGGCATCCCATGCCGCCTGACACTGCTCCAAAGTGGGGATCTGCATGTGCGGGAAAGTGGGAATGTGGAACGTTTTTGTGATTCCTGCCGGGGACATGTCAGCCAGGATATTCCCCTCCTTGTCCACGATTGTTCTGGTATCTATTTGGTAGGCTTCTCGGCAAGCCATTACCAGTTCAGGTGCTATCAGAGAGGGAGGGAAGCCGACAGCTTTGGCAATCCCACTTTGGCGTATCAACCGAGCATTCTTTGTTTTAGGGTCCACTTTGACCCTCTGGGTGAACTCATCTATGTCCACCTGGCCGATATTGGTATCCGAGATCTCTTTCCAGTCAGTCAAGACCTTTGACTGGAGCGGTTCCCCCTGAAATTGAAACTTCATTTGGTCCTTATCGTCCTTTCCACGAGCGGCCCTCCCAGACTTCTTACCCTTGTCCTTTTCGGTAAATGCCCCTGAAGTTCCTGCGGCCGATTCCATATATCCTGCAAGCAAAGGGCGAGGTCAGCACAACAAAACACCAATAATCGTTAATGTTAGTCCGCATTATGAGCATATCATCTAAATAACTATTCAAATACATCATAAATTTAATCCTCAGACGATATCGATTTTATTTTAGGGCAATTGAGCAATCCGGGCCTGGAGGGCGGGACTTCCCTGGCAGGAATGCTGTTAGGAAGGGAAAACACGACCGAAAGTTCCCGGGGACACCCGTTGGCCAAATTTTGATGTTTTAAGGGGTCCATGATGGAGAACGGCATGATTTAGGATGTGGGTCGAAGTTAGATTTTCAATTTGGATTGATTTGGGTGGATTTGAGGAGCTCCGGAGGTTTCAGGCCTGAAGGCAGTCAGGCGAAGGAAGCTGGCGGCAGCGGACATCAGGCAGAAGTCCGGCGACAGAAGTCCGGCGGTCGGAACCCGGGAAGCAAAAAGACGGCCGTCATTGGGTTTGGTTTTACATTTTAGACCGGACGGCATTCGGATCACCGGGACCCGGAGGCCGGGAGGACGATTCGCGAAGGCCGCCGTATGTTATTAGATCATTTTGAACGGCGGCAGTGAGGAGGAAACCGGAGCCCGGAGGGCGGGGAGCCGACGGAGGTTCGCCGCCAATGGACTTTGCAATGTGGCCCAGCGGCGACGGCGAGAAGGAAACCGGGCTCCGGTCCACGGGAGGACGCAAGGGAACGGCCGTCGGGAGGCTACGACAACCCACAGGCGACGGCGGTGAAAGCGAAACCGGGACCCGGGGGGCGGAACGTCGTGAGGCTACGGCCGC
>VDFB02282316.1:10581-62741 GCA_007258455.2 Sequoia sempervirens | reverse complement strand
CTAAAATGAAAAGTGAACTTGAGTTTGTCAATAAAAATATATGTTACCACTTTTTAAAAAATAATGGACTTGAGTATTTTAAGGAATTATAATAGAAAAACACGTGTCCCCACTTAACTCATGTAGTTAAGTAATTTACATTTTTTATATTTAAATAATTTGCATTATTTGAGATAATTTTTTCTTTTTTAGAGTTCCTTAGGAGGCCCATTTTTGAGGTAAATTTCCCCTAATGAAAGTTTTTCAACAGTAAAGACTGAGGAGCCTACACCCGGAAATGGATGTGAGTCCATCCTAGACCTGATGAGAAGGTTGTATTTATTGAAATCCTATATTACTTGGTGTTGAATGCACAAGACAATCTTGTATCCCACTCTTGGTCTACTCAACAGGTAAATGATCTAAGAGGTGTTGCCCACCTAATTATTAGATGTATTATTTATATGTATCTTCTCTTCTCTAATGCTTTAGTCTTAAAAAATGAGTTCTGAGGGATTATTGAGAAGTAGATGCATGATTTTATGTATTTCCATTATTCTCCTTGCAATCTTGAACTTGAGTTAGTTCTAAGGATTTGGGTAGGAGAGGTATAGGAGATAGTTAGTGGCTTTGGGCATATTCCCTTTTATTGTGGGAATGTTTGGCTAAGTCTGATCTACTTTCTATGAGAGGTTTACGTCTAAGTTCTACCATGTTTCATTGTAAGTTGAATGGTTAGATGTTGCTATCCTTTCAGTTTGGGAGTGTTGAAGGTGATCTTACTTTACACAGTTTGGCACATGTTAGTGTGGTATAAGAACATGGTTTGATTTTCACGTTCTCTCTTTGTGGGAATGTTGTCTTCTTGTTGAAGGTTCTTATGTTACGAGAGATGTATTTTGCATATCATTGTATGCTTCTTTGACACCATCATAAAGGAGCTAGCCACATCCTCTATGTGAAGTTCTATAGGAGGACTTGTTAATGTTGTGATCTTGTTTTCATATTTGAAATTATGAGAAAGTATATGTGTTCTGTATGAGAGGGGCACCTCTCTTGGACTAGTTACACTTTACTATGGTGAGTTACTTTAGAGGTTTTTTATCGCATGTCTATGTGTTTTATTACCTTGAAGTCTTATTTTGTAGGATGGTGGATATAAATGGACTTGTTTGCAGATTTGGGTTGTTATGTTGAGAGCATGAAGTTATACCTATGACAGTTTAGTTACAGAGACTTGGGAAAGGTATTGATTGAGAAAGTTGACACTTTGATCAATGTTGCAGATAAATTCTCTTGGTGTAGGAAGGTCATTTTCCTTGAGTCCTATACTTGATTTATAATAATGATTCCTTGTTTAGAATATTTGTAGTCTATAATGTCAAGTGAGAGAATGTTGGGAATAGGATGCCATTTAATTACAATCCTAAACATATTTCATGTATCTCCTAAGTCCTTGGAAAGTGTTCCCCAACACTAGGATTAGAAAGAGATTAAATTTGAATGAAATGAACATGTAAATTGACATTTGTAATTATTCCTAAATGACAGGAACATGTGGGGTCGTCCAAGAAGAGCTCCTACAAAATAGGAGCACATGGGGCACCCACATGGAAGGTGGACCCCACCTTTCTTAAAGTTAACTATTTGAAGGATAGATAACACTTCATTAATGCATGTAGAGATCCTACAAGTTAGGGATTTCCATTTACATGAGTGAAGTTCAATTTAATTTAGTTCAGTTTAGTTTAGTTCAATTCAATTCAGTATCAGTTAAGTTCAGTTAAGTTCAATTATGGTTCAATTATCTTTAGTTGCATGTAGTTAGTTTGAGTTGCATGTTAGTTGACTTGAGTTGACTTGAGTTGCATGACATATATCAGGTGGATACATTCAGTTAAGTGGGGATGATCAATCATGCATAATGTTTGCATGAATTGGTGGAGAGATATGTTTCAGTTAACTAAGATTGACTTGGACCCACCTTGGGCACCCAAGTTGGCATCTTTGAGTTAACACCTTTTGTATGAGAAGATATTTACAAGGCTCAGTTAGGTTGGCCTATTTTTGGGTGCCAACTTTAAGGTGATGCTTGCAATATATTTTCTTGACCAACGATTAGTTAAGTGTTCAGTTTGGGGCGCCTAAATTCAGGAGACTTTGGTTTTGACTTCATGTTAGAGTGTGGAATTCTACTTGCACAATCTAGGCATAGTTTTTTGAGAGGAGCTTTATGCTCTTGTATTTGATAACTCTTATGAGTTTACATGCACAATTAATTGTCTATTTATTACAGCAATTGCATCAGAGTTTGTAATCTTGATTGCAAGTTAGCAGGTTGAGCTTATGCATGTGTGATGGTTTGAAGTGTGGCATGGGATGTGTGGATTCATGCTTGGTCACATAGAATGCATGGATAGCTTGTGCTACAAAAAGTGTATGAGATTTTTGTGCAAGTTGTGAAGAAGGATTGTTGAAGGCAAGGAAGCATATCAATTAAGGATTGATACAATATTATTGTAATCTTGTTCTAAGGTTAAATAATACAAGCACTATTGATTTTGTGGTGGATTTTTTTCCCTAAAGGGTTTCTCCACATATATGTTGTGTCACTTCTATCTTCTTGTCTCATTCTTCTACAATCTTCTGTCTCTTTCTATAATCGGTAAAATTCATCTAAACATATTAATCATACATAAAGAATTGTGACAAAGAACACTTAATTAGATCTACAATCTCATAGTTTTACAAGTTTTAAAGCTACATAATTACCTCCATTTTCAACATTTGGTATCAGAACTAACAGTTGGGTAGAGTTTGGGACACCTTTCTCTTAAAAGTTTGAAGGTTTTTTGGTTGTAGTGGGAGCTTGTACTATTGTGTTATTACAGATTTTTAAAAGAAGTGTGTTTTATCTTCTTGGTTTAGAGATTATGGTTTACTTGACCTTTTGGGAGTTGCGTCTTTAACAACAGATTCTTTGATTGTGTTGAGGCCTTGGATGATCTTCATTTAGGAGATGGTTATCATGATGTCATGGATAGCTTGGTTACATGTTTTAGTGGGAGTTGTTGACAGTGATGGTTTGATGTTTATCTTGTTTGTATGTATAGGTTTGTATCATAGTTCAGTGGGAGCTTTGGTAGGATATGGTTATCTTCATGTGATTTGAAAAGGTTGTAACATCTTGTTTCATGGAGGACCCTTAGAGTCTTTGGTAAAGGTGTTATTGTTCTTCCTTTGGAGAGGATGTAGTTCTTTTGGTTTTGAGTATTAATCATTTGCTTGGAGCTTCATGATTATGCAGATTGCATTTGAAGTTGACATGGATTGATTGGTGGGTGCTCATGGATACTAGAGAGACTTGGGTCAAGCTGGATATTTCTTATGTTAAGAGATATGTGTTGGAATGGTTACTTGTTACAAAAAAAATTCAACAGTAAAGACTGAGGAGCCTACACCTGGAAATGGATGTGAGTCCATCATAGACCTAATGAGAAGGTTGTATTTATTGAAAGCCTATATTGCTTGGTGTTGTATGCATAGGTATCCCACTCTTGGTCTACTCAGCAGGTAAATGATTTAAGAGGTGTTTCCTGCCTGATTATTAAATGCATTATTTATATGTATCTCGTCTTCTCTTATGCATTAGTCTTAAAAATTGAGTTATGAGGGATTATTGAGAAGTAGATGGATGATTTTATGTATTTCCATTGTTCTCCTTGCAATCTTGAACTTGAGTTAGTTATGAGGATTTGGGTAGGAGAGGTATAGGAGATAGTTAGTGGCTTTGGGCATATTCCCTTTTGTTGTGGGAATGTTTGGCTAAGTCTGATCTACTTTCTATGAGAGGTTTACATCTAAGTTCTACCATGTTTCATTATAAGTTGAATGGTTAGATGTTGATATCCTTTCAGTTTGGGAGTGTTGAAGGAGATCTTCCTTTACACAATTTGGCACATGTTAGTGTGGAATAAGAACATGGTTTGATTTGCAGGTTCTCTCTTTGTGGGAATATTTTCTTCTTCTTGAAGGTTCTTATGTTATGAGAGATGTATTTTGCATATCATTGTATGCTTCTTTGACACTATGATAGAGGAGTTAGCCACATCCTCTATGTGAAGTTCTATAGGAGGACTTATTAATGTTGTGATCTTGTTTTCAGATTTGACATTACTAGAAAGTATATGTGTTATGTATGAGAGGGGACCTCTCTTGGACTGGTTACACTTTACTACAGTGACTTACTTTAGATTTTTTTATCACATGTCTATGTGTGTTATTACCTTGAAATCTTATTTTACAGGATGGTGGATATACATGGACTTGTTTGCAGATTTGGGTTGTTATGTTGAGAGATGAAGTTCTACCTATGATAGTTTGGTTATAGATACTTGGGAAAGGTATTGATTAAGAAAGTTGACACTTTGATCAATGCTATTGAGATGTTCTCTTGGTACAGGAAGGCCATTGGCCTTGAGTCCTGTACTTGGTTTATAATAATGATTCCTTGTTTAGAATAACTACAATCTATAATATTAAGTGGGAGAATGTTGGGAATATGATGCCATTTAATTACAATCCTAAACATATTTCATGTATCTCCTAAGTCCTTGGAAAGTGTTCCCCAACAATATGATTAGAAAGAGATTAAATTTGAATGAAATGAACATGTAAATTGATATTTTTAATTATTCCTAAATGATAGGAACATGTGGGAACATCCAAGAAGAGCTCCTACAAAATAGGAGCACATGGGGCACCCACATGGAAGGTGGACCCCACCTTGCTTAAAGTTAATTGTTTGGAGTATAGATAACACTTCAGTAACGCATGTAAAGATTCTACAAGTTAGGGATTGATATTTACATGAGTGGAGTTTAGTTCCATTCAGTTCAGTTTAGTTTAGTTCAGTTCAATATCAGTTTAGTTTAGTTCAATTTAGTTTAGTATCAATTCAGTTCAATTATGGTTCAGTAATCTTGAGTTGCATGTAGTTAGTTTGAATTGCATGTTAGTTGACTTGAGTTGACTTGATTTTCATTCTAATGAATTGAGTTGTATGATAAATAACAAGTGGATACATTCAGTTAAGTGGGGATGATCAATCATGCATAATGTTTGCATGAATTGGTGGAGAGATATGTTTCAGTTAACTAAGATTGACTTGGACCCACCTTGGGCACCCAAGTTGGCATCTTTGAGTTAACACCTTTTGTATGAGAAGATATTTACAAGGTTCAGTTAAGTTGGCTCATTTTTGGGTGCCAACTTTGAGGTGATGCTTGCAAGATATTTTCTTGACCAACGATTAGTTAAGTGTTCAGTTTGGGGCGCCTAAATTCAGGAGACTTTGGTTTTGACTTCATGTTAGAGTGTGGAATTCTACTTGCACAATCTAGGCATAGTTTTTTGAGAGGAGCTTTATGCTCTTGTATTTGATAACTCTTATGAGTTTACATGCACAATTAATTGTCTATTTATTGCAACAATTGCATCAGAGTTTGTAATCTTGATTGCAGGTTTGTAGGTTGAGCTTGTGCATGTGGGAGGGTTTGAAGCATGGCATGGGATGTGTGGATTCATGCTTGGTCACATAGAATGCATGGATAGCTTTGCTGCAGAAAGTGTATGCAAGTTTTATGCAGGTTGTGAAGAAGGATTGTTGAAGGCAAAGAAGCATATCAATTAAGGATTGATACAATATTATTGTAATCTTGTTCTAAGGTTAAATAATACAAGCACTATTGATTCTGGTGGTGGAGTTTTTTCCTGAAAGGGTTTCTCCACATATATGTTGTGTCACTTCTATCTTCTTGTCTCATTCTTCTACAATATTTTGTCTCTTTCTACAATTGGTAAAATTGATCTAAACAGATTAATCATACACAAAGCATTGTGACAAATAAGACTTAATTAGATCTACAATCTCATAGTTTTACAAGTTTTAAAGCTACATAATTACCTCCATTTTCAACATAATTCACTTTATTCCCCTAAGTCGATTAAATTATTAAAACAAAATAATTTAATTATGTTACTTTCCCTCCAAAATTTGAATAATCGAATAAACTATTCAATAACATAATAAAAAATCAAATCAAACTAATGTAACTTTGTTTGTAAAAGTCAAACTTGATTTGCACATTCAACTTCAAAAAGAATTAATTAATTAAATCAATTAATTAATCATTCTCAACCACTTTCTTGATAGAGTAAATTACAAATCACTGATTGCTCAATCTATTTCCTGACTAATCAATCTATTTTTTGACTGATCAATATATTCCTGACAAATTAATCTATATTCCTGACAGATCAATCTATTCCTCAATCACACTAATTACATAATCTATTTGCACATATTATGCCCATCTAAATCCTCTTAACATATTTTGACCATTGATCAAGATATTTACTACATGATCTTAAGCGTTCATTTCAAATCACAAATTCTATATAACAAACCTCTTTCCTCACAAAAAAGGATTAGAAAATCAATACACCTTATGCAACGAAGTAATGCCAAATCAACATTGATGAAGCTTCAACCAACATCTTTGATCAAACACACACATTCTTCAAGCTCTCATACACAACAATGGAGGCTTTGCATTGATATGAACAACCCAACACATCTTCATGAATACACTCTGACATGGGATGGTAACCTTTCCTTTTGTTTTTGAATTCATTTTGATATCATAGGATTTCATTGTTTGTTTTCAA
Source organism: Sequoia sempervirens (assembly GCA_007258455.2). Classification (NCBI taxonomy): domain Eukaryota; kingdom Viridiplantae; phylum Streptophyta; class Pinopsida; order Cupressales; family Cupressaceae; genus Sequoia; species Sequoia sempervirens. Next base: position 56,033 of record VDFB02282316.1, on the reverse strand, counting down.
TAACTTAGAAAGCTTCATTTCATGAGTGAAGGAATGAATCTTGATTGTTGTTTTTTATTTATATTTTTTTCTATTCAATGCAATGATCTCATTTATACTTATGGATTTCCCCCTCACACAATACTATCTTTCTTAATTAGCAAGTCTGGTTAGAAAAAAAATTGTTAGATTTTTCAAGGTCATCAAATTCTTATTCAGTATATGTTTGGAAAAATATTTTGAACTTATTAAAATAAACCTTAGTGACTAAGTGTTCTCTGGATGATGTCTTTGATCCAAATTATATTCAAAATTTAAGGTAAATTGATTTTGGTCATTTGATTAGATCTATTTCTTTCAGCTCTAGGCTTAAATCTTCTAATAAGGTGAATAAAGTAAGTAAATGGTCTCCTCTCCCTTTGGGTTTTTCAAAATTAATACTAATGGTTCTTCTTGTGGCAACCTGAGTGCTACAAGGATAGGTGGAGTTGGACGAGATAGTGTTGGTTTGGTTCACTTTTTTCTATTACAATGAAGATTGACACCAATAATCAGATGGAGGCTTGTGGCTCTTGAGAAAGATTGTGAGTGAGGTTGGAAGAAGATAATTTATGAGATGAATTTTATGATATTGTCCACCCTTCTAAATAGTGACAAATTATAAGAGTCTCATTGGATGTTGTCTTCTTATGTTGATCAAATTCTTCACCTTTCATAAAAATTTGAGTCTCTTTTGTTCATATTCCTAGATAATATAATGTTGTTGTGGAAAGTTTGGCCAAATGGGGCCTAACATTAATTGCACTTGGAAGGTTATAGATTGGGCATCCCTATTCTCTACTCAATCTTCACAATTCTTAAAACTCATTCATAATGATTTAGTTAAAAAATATATCTTAGTTTGTTATATTTTATTGGTTTCTTGGCTAGTTTTGGTTCTTGTAGGTGAAGGGTTTGTGGAAAACCTCCTTGGAGTTTTACACTTTGGACTTTAGTGATAATTGTTGCTATTTGGAAATCTTTGTGTAATTTTCTAAGTTTCCTTTAATTAATAAATTTATCTTTCCCCCACCCCCTAAAAAACTTGAAAAAATTAATAACATTAAATAGTCTCTTCAAATAAATATCTAGGGTAAAAAATAATCAAGCAAGACAATCACCTAACCTTATAAATTAATGAGTTGGGGTTTTCAAGATATTGAAATAAATGCATAAAATTTAGATGAATAAAATAATGATGCTTCAAACTTTAGATTTAATTTTGACATATTAATTGATTCATCAACACGTCATAAAAATAGACATTACTAGACAACCACTTTAGGGTTGAGAAAATTATTGTCCATTGTCCTAGTTCACTTTCATGTCTATATCTAGGATGTGGATATGAACATAAATTTTGATGTAAGGAGTTCACTTTTATGGTTTACAACTAATGTCTAAAAAGAAGTGTTGTTGGTAGACACTATTTATGAGTTTGCTATGCTAGGATTGTTCTCTTTTGATCAAATCCTTATTTAGTTCCAATCGTTTGGTGAAAATAATTGAGCTATAGTAGCAAAGAAAACATGTAATAATGCTTATGATGTTGATGTAAGATGATAATATAATGATGTGATGATACTTCATATTCTTGAATGAATATTTCATGCTATCTTCATTGTTCTAAAACGACTTGGGGTTTATCCTCAAATTTTATATCCTAGCACAAAAATTAACTTATTTCACACTCAAAACAACACATAATAATCATCTAGAAAAAAATGACTTGAACCAACAATTTTAAATTTAAATTTCCAAATTGAAAAGTCATTTCTACACTTCATATTTAACCTAAGATAATAAATAGATAAACTCATAATTAAAATCAATCCCTAAAGTTAATTTCCCACCCATTACATAAAAATCCACTACTAGTTATACACTAATCATTACCTTCCCAATAAAGTCTCAGTATAAAATTCAATATATTTGGAACTTTGATAGGATATTCCCACATGTTTCACGAGCACGTGGGGTTTGTTCGTTTTAGATAAAGCAAAGGTAAAGAAACCCCGTTAATAAAATATTTGATTGCTTTTAACTTATTCCGAACGCTGAAAGGCGAAGAACACGGCTGGCGTAGCGTATATATACGCACTAGGCAAACTAACAAGCTCGTTAAGCATCTACTTTATTTAATGGATGTGACACCTGAACCCTGTGAGAAACCACTTGTTTAGGGCTGACTCTGGAGTCAAGCCTCTTATCCCTTATTCCTTTCTCCCCACCATCCACGAAGTTCTCCAGAAATTGCCTCCTCCTTAGGGTTTGCTCTACTTATACCCTCTACTCTGCACTCTCGTAGATAGAACTCAACTGACAATTCTTCCTCCTCTACTTGTGAGACATGGAAAGCTGGGATATTTCTCAAAATTCCCAAATCAATGTCCAGTCCCCTTACCAGAGCTTGGAGCCACTGATCTGGAATAATTCAATGGCCAGTAGCTCAGAGAGCTTACTCATAAACGAGCCTTTCTCTGATTATTCTGACCTTTTAGAGAAGGACCATTGGACTCAGTACCTTGCAGAGGACAATGAACATGACTACAGTGGCGCAAAGGAAGATAATGTAGAGGAGAAAACAGAAGAAGTTCATGTCCACAGTCCTATGGCAGCTAGCAGCCTCTCTGGTTTTGACGAACAGCAGTCAGAAATTATTTGTGCAGAAGAGCAGCAGGCCGACTTGTCCGATGACAGTGGCAGCAGAAAATCTTCGGAGGGAGAGATTGTGTGAGTATCTTTCATTACAGGTTTGTTAAAGCTTAAATTTACGGAACTTCGAGAACTGATCCTCTGTGCAATTTGTCTGCAGTGATAGCAAGAGCAAGAAGAGGAAGAGGAGCGGGGAGAAAGGGCCCAAATATGCCTTCAAGACCAGATCTGATACCGATGTCTTGGAGGACGGCTACAAATGGCGCAAATATGGCAAGAAAACTATTAAGAGCAGCCCTCACCCTAGGTGTGTGCAAATTTTTCGAGTTCCTTCACTGTGTGGTAGCGGCGGGACTATTTAATTTTTTGTTTTCTCTTCTCTGGATGCACCTTTGCCTGAATCATGGGGTGAAGTTGTGAATTATGGAATGGGGGTTTATTCTCAGGCATGGAATGCCGTTCTGTGTCACGAGGCTTCCCTTTGCTTCTCGTTTTGAAATGAGCCTGCACAATTCTTTGAGCTGATTTGAATTTCACGAGTTATTTGTAATGGCTATGGCTTTACATTTCTCAAAATTTCATTTTGCGTCCAAGAGCTAAAGCAATTTATTAATGGGGTTTATTTTGCAGAAGCTACTATAGGTGCTCGGACAGCAACTGCGAAGTGAAGAAGCGTGTAGAAAGAGATCCCACAGACGAGGGAGTGCTGATGACGACATACGAAGGCAAGCATAATCATGACAGCCCGTCGGTGATCTATTATGTCGGAAAGCCCATTATTCTGCAGCACCCCGGTTCGAAGCCCGCCATAGTTCTTGTCAATGCGGGCTTGTACTCTTAAGATGCTAAGCTGCCTACCATGTTGATCTAACACAGATATTTTATCGGGCTATGAGGAATTTTACGATCTGGGTTATGATCATTTTGTGTGCTTTTGCTTCCTTTCAGTGAAGCCTTCAAATATGTAAGTATGGGCGCGGTTAAATCGTCCAGGTGTACTGTGTTCCTTTGTATATCAATAACGACTGCTAAGCATTGGTAAGCAGTGGCGGACAGTGCTTTTCTCATTTTGTCTCTACTTATATTCTTGTCTGGCAACAAGACTTCTTCTATTCTATATGCGGCTGTAAATTATAAACTAACATGTTTCAAATCTTTTGTGGTGGCTGTACTTGTTAGTTACCCCATTAAGCCAACATAATTTTGCTTCCACAATGATTGTATGCTCACAGATTTCAGATCATCCACAATCTCCAACACTATATTTCTTTAAGGGAATAAATAATTCACAGAATAGTTTAGTGAGGTTTCACCTTTCTATTATCTCAATTTCTTTCAATCTGATAGTTTTTTTTTTTTTAATTTTGATAGGTGGTTTATGGAATATGATTTAAAATGTTAATGTAAAAAACTGTAATACAGTTGTAATCTGAAACATTTATAATTTCTTTTAATTAGTTATAAAATTATGTAAATCCGATCTTTTCAGTTCACAAGTTTTCATTTGTTCTGCAACTTCTCACTTGTGTTCAGAAGATATTGTTCTTTAAATTAACTCTCACTTATGTTCAGAGGGCATTGTTCTTAAAATTAACTCTTATTTAGAGACTATTGTTCTTAAAATTAGTTGTCACTTATGTTGAGAGGGTATTGTTCTTAAAATTAATCTTCACTCGTATTCAGAAGGCATTGTACAAAAATTTAGCTGTCACTTGTGTTCAGTGTACATTGTTCATAACATTAAGGATTAAATGATGATAAATTCCTTAATTTACTAAAACATGAAATGATTCAACAATCAAATAATCAATAATCATTTTTTTAACCTCAAGTGTGTTCAGCAGACATTATTCTTAAAATTAGGATTAGATAATAACAAATTCCTTAATTTACTAAAGCATGAAATAACAGTCAAATAATCAATAATAACTTGACTTTTTAAAAAATATATATTTAAAACCATGTAAATATATGTCATAAATTTATTGGGATGTTCTCCTACCCACTCCAAGTTAAGGTATCTTTCACTTTACATGCTTAAAAATTTGTGCCACTTTTTAGAAAAAGAGAAGTAATATGAGACAACTCAGTTGTCTTTACCTTTTGTTCAAATCGACTTAAATTTGACAGTTAATATTCCTGCCAATCTGATTTTTTGTGATAGTTATCCATTCATAATTACTTTTCAAACACAAAAATAAATCTTATTTAAAATAAATCATAAATCAACTAATATTTTATTATAATTTTTTATATTATCCAAAATTTACTCATTCATACAAATATTATCTCCTAAAATTTTAATATATGACTGAATAGTGACGATCAAATTTAAACGCCAACGCTCAGTTTCTTAGAGGGTGAATTTAAGTGACTTCAGCATCAATAAGTTTAATAATTAAAACTAATCTTTTAACAAATAAAATATCTTAATCGGCGTTCACTAAAGTTAAATACGGTGCGTTCCATAGAGCTCGGAAATTTGCGCAGCTAAGCAATTCTATTCTTTGGGACCCTAGCTGCCGGGAATCTTTTGTCAATCAGCAGGGCCCAAATTTTAAGAAATTGCGCCCACTTTAGTGGTAAGAGTCGCGATGAAGATGAACGATAGGTTTGTGTGCGGAAGTTATGAAGCGATTTTGACGTGTCTAATGCAAACGTGTTATGGCTTACGTGAGCCGCCCAACGTAAGCGCGGGCCAACCACCTTCTAGTAGACGGGACATGCCAGCAAATCCATGTGCGCACAATTATAGTAAACAACGAAGGGACTTGAGCAATTTGATTAATACGACAAGAGGTCCGATTTGATTTGGAGATCATTAAGGAAAAGGGGTACCAACAATATTCGTTTATGGACCACCAAATCTAGGCCCTCCCCTTTTCCTCTCTTTATACAAAACTATCGTGAAGTTGGGAATAACGTGGAGAATGTCTTGTAGCAGAAAAATATTCTTAAATCATCTCCAACAAAACAAGAACCAAATTTAGCAAAAGAGCCTTTTGTGTATACCACAAACATTTTGTAGTTATCTTTGATGAACCTTTAGAGAGGGGTAAGCCACAAGGTACGGAACATCTTTTTAGCCTATTTGGGCTTCAATAAAGTAGGAGTGTAGTTAGAAATAGTTTAATTCTATGAAATAAGATTTATCATTTATAAGATTGTTTTGTTATTTAATTTAAGAGGATAAGTTTAAGGTTAAAATCTTTTTTGTTGAAAGTCAAAGACTGAGGGGTATCCATTTTGTCAAATTTATCTAGGGCACAATTCCAACCTAATCCTTTTTAGTGTTGAGATTTTGTATTCAACAAGGCTTGATCCTTAGTAAGCTCGGTTTGAACCTGTTGGGACTCAATTTTGTTGTGCTAATTTTTGCTTGAGTCCCTTCTTATTCTTGCCTTTCTTGGCCCAAGTTTATAACCAATATGAGATAATGTATATGGGCCTATGTGTTTATGTGTGCATTTTCCTTTTGTGTTGCTTTTTATTTTCACTTCAGCCAATTATCTAAGTGAGAACAATTAAAAAATTGGATCTTTTTTTACTTTGAGTGTTTTTAGAACCCATGTCGGGCCTTGACAAGGTCCTCACAACCTTTTTGGAGCCTAATGTGGTTTCTCTAACATTTTCAAAATTGTTAGTCTTTGTTTTGTCAACATTTTGTGGAGGTTCTAAAACTTTTGTCAAAGTTCAACAAAGGTTTTTTAACCTCTTCATTTTCCTTTTGGTTAAGTCATTGTTAGCAATTTTTAGAGGTTTCAAAGTCTTTGTCGAGATCCAACAAGGTTCTCACAACCTTGTTGGAGCCTGGCGTTTGTTTCATAACCTTACGATTTCAATTATAAATATTATTGTCTTTGTAAACAAGTCAATATTTTATTGAGGTTTTGAAACCTTTGTCAGAAGAGGAGTTTGATGAATATTTCTAAACTTTTTTTTTTTATCAAAATAGTCTTTGTTTGTCAATGATTGAAGGTGGTTTCAAGACCAATGTTGATTGCCAACAAAGTTCCCACATCCTTGTCAAACCTCGACATCATTTTTCAAACCTCTTATTCTTCAATCAATGGGAATTTTTTTCAAAGGGCAAGTGTTGGTTTGTTTTTCACTTGACAATTTTCATGTTACTTAACCAAATTTTGAAGGAGATGGATTGTAAGTGTTCCCCAAATTTTGTAGAGGTTTTCACATCCTTGTCAAATTCCTACATAGTTCTTTGAACCTTGTTGATGTTTAACACTATTTTAAAGGTTTTTCTTGAGGTGCAATTTTGAAGTGTTCATTAGTAAGTTTTGATAGTTCTTTAAAACTTGTCGACCCTTGATAAGGTGTTAGATGCATAGGACAACTAAGAGGTGGGGTGAATCAGTTGTACATTAAAAACATTTAATCCCTCAATGCTCAAACCCTTTTTAGCATTTAAATCCTTATCATGCATTAGAAAAATGTAAACATATGAAACAACAATGCAAACACATCCAAACACATAAGAACACCAGATTTACATGGAAAATTCAAGAAGGGAAAAACCACAGTGAGGATTAGCTCACATGTATATGAATAGCAACATCAAATACAATTAGGCTCACTACTTAGAAAAAGAAGAAAGGCTCATTGCCAAAAGGACTCACTATTCAAAAGAAAGAAGAATATAAGACTGTTACAAAGAGATTCACTATCTCAAGGAAACAAGGGAAATCCACCACTGCAACTTTATGCCATCCACAACCTTTGGTTCACTGCCTCCAGCAACTTCAAACACACTGAAAATGTAGACACCTTCTTCTCACTACATTCAAAAGTCATAAGCGTTTAAGCTCACACTCTAATCTTCATACTTGATCACATTCACATCACACTTGCTACACATCTTCAACAACTCACCTTGCATTTATACCATCTATGACCTAAACAATCTCAATTAGGTCGGCCTTAATGAAATGTATACAATTCAAATGTGCAACACCAAAATAGGTCAGCACCAAACACTTATGTGATGGAAAGAAGTGAAGGTAGACCATGCCAAGGGTTAAATAGGTCCCAAATCTACACCGACACACATCACCACACTTCCACAAACAATGATTATCCTTCGTAGTTAGCACTAGCACCCAATTCAACCAAACTTTTACTAACACTAACAAGTGACCACATACACACCTCTCTAAGTCTGAAAACAACATGTGGACCACACAATAACACTTAACAATATTCAAACCTCCAAACCTATTGGTGGAGGACATCTCTAAACCAACAACATCACCTCACTACATTCAAAAGTCATAAGCATTTAAGCTCACACTCTAGTCTTCATACTTGATCACATTCACATCTCACACTTGCCACACAACATCTCCAACTCACCTTGCATTTATACCATCCATGACCTAAACAATCTCAATTAGGCCAGCCTCAATGAAACATATATGATTCAAACGTGCAACACAAAAATAGGTCAGCACCAAACACTTCTATGATGGAAAGAAGTGAAGGAAGACCATGCCAAGGGTTAAATAGGACCCAAATCTACACTAACACACATCACCACACTTCCACAAACAATGAATATCCTTTGTAGTTAGCGCTAGCACCCAAGTCAACCAAACCTTTACGAACACCAACAAGTGACCACATACACACCTCTCTAGGTCTGAAAACATGTGGACCACACAATAACACTTCACAACATCCAAACCTCCAAACCTATTGGTGGAGAACATCTCTCTAGGAATTCTAGTTGATTTGGACATCTCCAAACCTCTCCATGGTGATGTGGTCTTATTGGTGGAGGATAGACCTTGGAGGCAACTCTTGGACTATGAGGGCATCCCTTTTCGGTGTAGGAGATGTTTCTCCGTTGTTCATTTGGCCTTTGGTTACCCTCATGCCCACTGCAAGGGTGTTACTACATGGCAGAAGGATGCTCTCACAAATCATCTCATGGTGGACTCTCCTCCTTCAAATGGTTCATCCAAGGAGGACAACCTGACTGATTCATCCAAGGAGTCTGTGTCTTGCCAGGCTCCCCTTTTGGCTATCCCCTCTGTGGAACCTTTATTGCCTCGAACTATTGTCCCTGTTCAGGCGGAGCCTGCCCGACCCTCATTGAATGCCTATGTTGGTCCTTCAATTGCTCCTGTCTCCTCTTTTGTGATGTCGAATCCCTCGCTGCATGGTGGCTCATTACCCGTGGTGGCTGTTGTGGATCCCCTCCTCTTGCCTCGCTTGGTGGACTTCGATTCCAAGTCTTCCTAGTCTGTTGCGTTGAGAAAGAAGAAGGGACTCCCAAGATCAGTTGCTACTGCGTGACCTAGGGTTAAGGGAGTCAAATTAGTCCCCTTAGGTTATGTGATTGTCTAGTCCTCGTTTGTTGTTTGACAACTATTTTTCAGTTGTTTCTGTGTGTGGTCTATCTTCTTTTCCTAGTTCATTTTTGGTTTGAACTAGCTTCTTTTTGGCCCTAAGGGATTTCTGTGTAAAGGGTACAACACCTTGTAAATGTTGCTTATTTAATCAAAAACACTTCACAACATCTCAGAATATTTTAGCATCATCATAATATTTTACAACACTGCCACAACCACCGGAAACAAAAATTACTTTCATCTAGTGCATCAGGATGCACTACCACTGAACTCCAACATAAGAACTGAACTTGCGAAGCAACTCAACACCAAAAAATTCAAGGGAAAATAAATACAAATAATATAATCATGTTCCCAAATCCACAAGACAAGAAACAACAATGCGGAGAAATGTGGAGCAATCTTATTTCTCCCAGACAACCTTCTTCATAGACAAACACATTGTTAAACATATCTTCCACTTTCATATGATCCATAACCCAAAACTCTGGATATAACACTTTTGAACACCTTTGATCATCACGTCCAAATTGCACAAGCATATCTTCACAATGAAGAAATGTAGAGCACAACATTGAACACACCTTTGTCAGACTGCACACTCTTTTATTCAAATTTTCTCAAAAGAATTTGGAAACCAAATGAACTTGCTACAACTACAACACTTATCCATCACAACCATACAATACATCAATGAAAACATCTTATCAAACTATTGATGCCTAAAATTACTAGGCACACAGCCTTGTGGGAAACTCAGTTAATGGGGGGACCAATTGTGCTAAACTAAGTAACCTCTGAGTTTTAAAGAAGCTGACTCTTCCATGTATTGGGGGGTGAAAAGGGAAAAGGAAGAAGATATATTAAAATAAAATCTAATCTAAGGCAATGCACCAAGATTTAAGTAAATAAGCATGGGAAATCTTCCTTTTTGATGAGATTTGAGGGCCCGTTTAGCAATCTGCATGCCCGAAAATAATAGAAAGCAAATATAATATTCTTAAGAAATTAATCAAACAACATAATATCACTTCTATATGCATTCACTGAACAAGAAGAGTACAAACATGATCTGAACAATGAAATTATATTTGAAATTATGAAAGCTTTGATGATAAACTACTCACTCTAACAATACTAGCATAATATATTGTTTTATCGATTAGCCAAGAAAACATAAAGGTTAAACAGTTGGCACAATCCGTTAGTCTTAATACAATAATCATAAAAAAAGTACAAAGGATGAGAGTCTTTTTATCCTTTTCTATGTATTTTTGAACCCTTTTTCAGAGAGATTGAGTAGTAATATAGATCCTTCCACCACCTGAAAAACTAGGATAATAGAAAAGATTCCCTAGGCACGAGTTGTGCCACTCCCTACAATGATTCTCAAGGACCAACACAATTGAAATATTCTGAAATGTGGCATTCAATTTCCTCGAATAAAGTGTGCCCTTCTGCAAATGATGGATGTGGTCTGAAAGTGAAAGTAATAGAAATCTCCTGAAGACATGTGTCAACTGCCCAAAGAGTCGGTTAGGACACGTGGCACAGAGGCAGGGCCTCTCATTCATTTATCCTCCCCTTGCAACCATAATCTTCGTAGAGGTGACATGTGGTGCGGTCCTTGCTTCAAGCTTTGACTGCAAGGTCCGCCAAAAAGGTGCCCACAGAAGATGCAACGAGGCTACTAGGTCGAGCTTAGTGGTGAAACAAAGGGGAGAGGATTCTCAAAAGTGTGCGTTGTTGACACGTGATGCAAGCGCATGAAGGCGCCACCAAAAGAGAAGCCCAAAAATATGCAAACATACAAAGCGCGGGTCGAGGCTAATACAAAACCAACACAATCCACCCAGAGGGAGCTTTAAGGATGGCATCGATAAGGCACATAGATGCTCTTGTGCCTCATGTAGATCGATAATTTCTTTGAACGAAAGCTCCATGGAGATCTCGGTCCTGGAATCAAGTTGGAAAAGAAGCCGCACTATCTAATGGATGGCACCTTCAATGTCCACTGTTGTGGGAGGTTGATTGAATGATTGGAAAGTAGATAGATCCTGCTGCTTTTCCTCGGTCCTTGCAGCAATATACTCCACCATGGCTATTGATTGGTTAGAGAGAAAGGGGGAGGGCAAGCCCATCTGAGTCAATTGGGAGAATTGCATCCGCATATTATTCATAGTCCAACCTAGTGTGATCGAGCAATTGTTAGCTTGAAGGATTGTTGCATGATAGTGGATGAATTCCTTTTCCCTTTTTGCAGCCAATCTCCGATCATCTATCCCTGCCCTTTCCAAATCCGCATTCGACACTGTATACAATTTTCCTAGCAATTGCTCGGCCTCGAGCACCTTCTCAGCAATAAATTGTGGAACCAACTCAATTGTACCACACACTTCCTTGCTTAAATTTGCCACATCCGCCAAGAATTGTAGTGGTGGTTGCATGAAAAAACATAAAGACTTGAATTTCTCCCAGTAGGAGACATATAATTGCTAAGCCACCAAAAGAAGATCCAAGTGAGGAACATAGGGCTAGGAAGGAATTTTCAAAATATTTATCTCAACCTCCTTCGACTCGATTTCTTCCATCAACTCATCAATTTTCTTTTCTAATGCATTGAACCATTCCTATAGAGTTGTCAACTCTGTATCTTTGCTTCTCAATAGCTCCTCAAGTTGACTTCGGGTTCCACATTCCTTTTCTAAAGAGATCTTCATTTCTCTGATCTCCTTTTCAAATTGAGCCACTGAAGCCCCTGATCCTTTTGTTGCATCTCTGTCTCCAACCGAGCTTGTTGATCCTGAAGCTCCTTATTTTTTTGTTGTGGATTAGCAACCAGGTTGGGATCCTGGGACTAGAACTTTGCAAGTTCCTCTTGGAGTTTGGTTTTTTCTGCCTGTGCTTGTTGAGACAAGTGTGCAATTTCAGTATCCTTAGATTTTTCCTTCTTTTGCAGGATCTCCACTCTTTCTTTAACATTCTTGAGCTCTTCTTCCCTCTTCTTCAGTTGACGACTATCGACTATGCTTGAAAAAGTTTGTAGTCACAACCCTCTGAGTTTTCTCCATCAACTCAACTTTGTCTTGTGGCCGAGCTGATTGTAGATCGATCTCTACAACATGGATTGTATAATCCTCGAGTTGCATCTGCCCTTGTGGTTTGATGGTGTTGGGCAACATAGTTGCAAATGTTATTAATCCTTGAACCTCATTAAAGAGGGTTTGCATGAATGGCTCGACAGGTTTTGCGACATCCTTTTCCTTTATTTTCTGGGCTCTTCTAGCCCATGCTACCTTAGTCATAGCATTTTTTCCAAAGAATTTTGTTGGTGATCTAATTTGTTCACCGACAAAGGGTGCACCAAGAGGAAGAGAAAAAGGGAATGAAATCATTGCGGATTCAGATGATGTTCGCTTTGGCAGAGTTACTGTCAATGGGGAGAAAGGGGGAATGCTATGCTAGATTCTGGTTGGGGAAGCAATATAAGGACTCATAAGGGGTGGTGGTGGTAGCAGAGATGTAGAGGTTACCATCTGTTGGGTAGGTTGAGTCAAAGCTGACACAATGAAAGAAAAAGGGCTTGCAATAGAAGGTTCAGATTGGGCTCCAACAAAATATGGTAAAAATTGCAGGGGAGTAAAAGCTACCCATCCCACTAGAGAGAAGGAAGATTGAGAGGAACCTCTTGTAGGCGTAGAAGCAGATAATGATAGGCTGACACTTGAGGTGATCAGAGACATGGATGCAATAGGGTTAGCCAAAGACTGAGATGTGAGAAGAGGGGGAGAGAAAGATACCTGAGTTGCTAAAGACTCTGATCCTTGGCTCATTGTAGGTACTTGTGAGCTTTCTCCTAGAGTGGCATCGGTGCACAACCTCTTCTTGGGTGGAGAATTGTCCACATCTATGACCACTTGAGATTGTTGTGCCACTCTAGGTCTCTTAGTAGCCCATGTATGTGGTAGCATGACTGCCACATGGGGTTCAATTACTTGTGTGCTCAATGGAGTTTTGCTAGGTCCTTTCGTTGCTTTTTTAGTTCCCTATTTAATTTGAGACTTCTTTGCCTCTCTAGCTCTGAATATTGTAGTTGCTTCCTCCCCACCCATTTCCTCATCTTCCTCAACATAAATTTCATCATGCTCTCTATTCAAGAGATCATCAAATTTTCATCCATATCTAGCTCCTGGAACTTGGCATTGAGATGTAGTTGGTCTCCTATCGATAAATCCAGAAGTGGGCGATCTTCTCCTCACTCCACTAGTGGTTCTTGGCCAATTCATTATAGAGGGTGGCCCCAATTTTGCACTTATCACTGGTCTTGGCCAAATGATAATAAAAGGATAACCATGGTAGCCTTCCCGACTCCATGGGAATATAGGCTAAGACTACAAAGAGACTTCAGTTTCCCATCAGCAGACTTCGTCGAGTCTCCTAGTAGGGCCGAGAGCTATTAGTCACTTTAATGTTGAGATCTGCTAAGTCATTATCAGGATTATATTCCCATTTTTCATAGATCAATACTAGCCCCAGATGAGCAAGCTTCACAGTTAGCAGACCTTGTGCCTACTTCTTCTCCATTACTATAGTACCAAAGCTTAAGGGGAATTTGAAAAATCCTTTTTGATGCTATCAACACAAAACAATTTGTCTATAATTTCCAGTTGCCTAAACACCTCAAGGGCCAACACCCTATTTGTCACACAGATCATAAGCCAAAACAGCTCCTCAGTAAAACCATGCATCCTGACAAATGAAAAATATTCTCTGAGGAACCAGTCATAGGGAGGGACAAAATCTTGCATCCATCTCACTTGCTCATCGAAGAACTGATAACAACCAACCTCACCCTCTTTATTAAAATCTTGTAATATTGGAGTTAGGAAAAACTCAAACAATTCATAATAATCACGAGTCACAGAAAGGAGATGGGTCCACACAAAAACCGACTTCCTCACCCCATTTTCATCAAAGATAGACAAACCAATATGGTTTTTAAAGAAATAAGGGTTTTGGTGTAAAAACATGTGAGCAAGAAAAGAAGAAAAAATGAATCTATACTGCCTATGATACTCCTTGAATTGGTCGAACATCTCCCGAACAATGGCCTTCGTGAAGTGATACCAGAACAAGGTATGTTGTTTTCTTAATTGAAAACCCAAACCCATTTGAAACCCTACACCTCCTTGTCAATGTCCAAGCCGCAAATGAAAGCCAAAATAGAGAAGACATCTTGGATGTATGAGTTGAAACTGTTGTTCCCAATTGGAAACTATGGTGGGCGCATATCTTCCTTGGGCCTTTTTGTTTCTTGATTATAAAAAATTTGGGCATGGTTTTTGGTCCTCCAAAATGTGTCCAATTGGTTCATGATGAATGTCTCAGGCGCTTCTCCAATATGTCTCATCATAATACATAACATGTCCCTAATAGCATCAACGCTAATCACTACTCTCAGGTTTCGACCTTCTATGATGCTTATAGCTGAGTTGAAATTTTGAGTGCATTCATTAACTAGCTCTGGGTAGTAATGCGATAAGGGAACCATATATTGCAGAAGACCACAAAACCACAACTTGTACCCCAAATATTCTTTGTTATTAGCCTTGGCCTTCTTCATTCTTTTGCAGGCTACCTCCCTAAGATTCTTAGGGTTGGTTTTGAGCTTAGGGTCATGGATATTGTCCCAATCTTCCACTATCTGGACTTTGTTCATGTGGGCATTCTTCTGCACAACCTATGTGTGAGGCCATTTTGGATTTTTTGGCATCCCTAGCGAGGCATAAGAGATGCCACTAAAAACATGGGCCATTAGCACCATCAAGGTGGCATCCAATAAGCTTTTGACCACCCCTCCTTGTGTTGCTATTTCAGGATTTTGCGCTAATTCAGGGTTCTATGGAAAATTTTGCAAACACTTAATTTCTCTCTGCAACTTACACTTGATTTTTTCTTAGTGAACTGTGTACTATAAACTCTTTGTAGTGTTATTCTTTTGCATGCAACATAACCATTTTCTAAAATTGGAGTTGGAGACAACGATTGTTTTTAGCAATAAATTCGGCATGTATCGCCAAATCTTTTGTTCATGCAAAATGAATTGTTACCTTTTGAAAAGACATTAATTCATAATAATGATTTTCCATCATGTCCTACGGTGCCATCCCTTGGGAAATTGAGTTGCAAATTGAAGGCGTATGAAATTTTTCATATGCTTTTTCATTTAATAATTTTAGAAGAATGATTAAGCAAAAGGGTGTAATGAATACATAAAAATATTTTGAGTTGATCCTTGGAGACCGGAAAGCATCCATAGCTTGACACTTAGCACTTGATCATGCGGACTACCATGTACACTTGTCACAAGTTTTAGCTGATTAATTATGCCATCCTAATTCACACACACCAAACACAACCTGGTGAGATTTTTGAGTTTGCACCTCGATCAACATCATGCTTATTGCATGCATTGTACCCTAGCTACCTCAATAAATAGACCTAAGTATAACCATATAATTCATACTTGGTAATTGGGCTTATTGATAGAGGCAATGGATACTCCCATTAGGTTAACTAGCAATAGGTCTCAGGCAGCTTTCTTAGGAGAAGTTTCCAGTAGGCGTTTGAAATGTATGACAAAGAATAAGCATTCCTTAGCCATAGTTGCAATGAAATGGGTACTGGGGAAAGACTGTATCGAGTACGAGGACAAATATTGAGTGAATAGTGATATTTGTTCTAATTTTGTTGCCTCTACTAGAAATTCAGGTACCGAAATAGATGATACTGAGGCTTACCATGGAGATTTTTCCCAAGTGCTATCTTGGAGTCCTCAGGGAAATTGTAACGAATGTCATGTATGGCCTTGGTATTCCACAACAAGCGATCTCCATCGTCATATTGAAGAGGAGGTGGTGGTGCCTTGGGTGCCATTTCTAACCATATTTCGCATGATGACCATTGGGGAACAACGACAAAGGGTGTCTCGTGCCTGCCACTTCTGGCTAAGGTGCTACAATGTAGAACTTTTCTATGATGTGGAGTGGTATATTGATTTAAAAGACCTGGTGTATCCTCCTCCACTTGTTGTTGCTTCTGTCGAAGCTCCTGTTGTTCATGTTGACCCTGCTGCTCCTACTGATGATGAAGCTCCTATTGATGAATGAATGAATATTTTCTCCTCTATTTTTCTATATATATATCTCGAAAAGCTTCTTAATATATATTCTCAAAAAGCTTGGCCTAAGCCATTTGTAATTGTAATGTCCCAAAGTAAATATTACCATATAATGAATATATAGCTCTTTTTGTCAAGTATCTATCTCCATTTCCTTTGGATTCCTCATGCTTTAAAGGTTTCTACTAAATAAAGAATAGGTTGAAAAAAAAACACAAAAAATATTTACATACATATTTACACTGTCAAAAGATTAATAAAACTAATTAAAAAGTTTGAGGTAAATTCTATTGATAGGAATTCCCAATGCTTCTTTTTGCATATTCTCTAATTCGAATGCATTATGTTGCTTGAATTTAATGATGTGAAAATGACCCTCCCACAAACTATCAAATTTTCCATGTTGGTCAGGCTTTGCGGCTCTCATTGAATTTGAACACCAAATCTCCACACTTAAGACCTTGGTTGGAGGTTTTCTTGTCAAACCACTTCTTAACCACCTATTGACGGTTACACATGGTCATTAGTGAATTTTCCCTTTTTTTCTTGTACTTCTAATAGTTCAGCTAACCGGACCTCCATGACTCCATTTTGTTCTACCTCCAGAGACTTAAGCAATTGTAGTGCAGGAATTTCCATAGAGATAGGCAACCGTGCTTCCTTCCCATATACCAGCTCGTACGAAGAAGTCGTTAAGACTTACTTGGGAGTTATGTAGTCTCCCCAAAGTGTTGCTTTGAGGTTCCTATGCCACTCTCTCTGATGCTTCAACCCTATTCTTTTGGTAAGTCAGACTAAATTCTTATTAGTCAAATCGGCCAGACCATTTCCCTGCAGGTAATAATTCGAAGATGTCTTTAGGAATAATCCATGCCTAAGTGCAAATTGACATACCTACGAACCTAGGAATGATTTTGCATTGTCAAAGATGATGGTCTTGGGCAGGCCGAACCTTGTTACCAGTTCTTCGAGGAAGTTAACAATCTTCACCTCAGTCGCATTCTTCAGGGGCATGGCCTCGACCCATCTGGTAAGATAATTTGTGGCCATAAGGATCCATTTATGCTTGAAACTAGAGGTGGGATTAATCATCCCGATGAAATCAAGCCCCCATTGTGCGAGGATTCTTCAACCACTATCAGATTTAGAGGCATTGCCGAGTTCTACCTCCTTCCCACGAAGGATTGACATTCTTTGCAGGATTTGACTAGAGAGTGATTCATTGAACAAAGTAGGCCAGAAATACCCCACACACATAATTTTAATGGTAGTGGTCTTTGCAAAGAAATGTCCACCCACGAGACTACTATGGAATATGTCCAAAAAATTTTGTGCCTACTCTTGAGTTATGCACCACAAAAGGACATGTTGATGGGTGTTTTACTCACTTTCTCAACATAGGCAGTACACAGGTGATCTACCTCTCTTGAAAGGAAATCTCCAATGGCAAGTTGTTGAAAATCTCCCCAAGGTCTCTTGGGTGTCAGGTCATGACTTGCATGGAACTCCTCAGTTGATTTAATGTGATTTTGTTGGTAATCACAGGGTGGACTTACGTAGCTGGATGTGAGGTAGATCTTCAATTCTGAAGTTTCTGAGATGGAGGCAAAGTTTCATTTTGCTGTAGGTTCAGACAGCAGTCTGAAACTTCGATGTTTCTTCAAGTTTGGCTTTACAATGTGCAATGAACCTTGACACAGGATATTTCTAAAAAAGAGGAAAAGAGTAGGGGAGATGAAAGGTTCCTGGACCTGCAACTAACTATGAATAGTGATCATGGAGTTCCTGCAATGGACAACTTCCTTAAAACAAGATTTCACTTAGCCAAAAATCTCACAGTCTCATGAAATTTGTGCTATCTTCTAAGGTCTGCAAATATTTCACCTTCCATTCACCATATACATGCATGAACAAAGATAAAATTATGGAGCAGCTTTGAATTTAAGCCCAGACTAACTTTGCATAGCCATCTACCAACAACAAACAACAAAAAGTATGGACTAAGAAGGCATCTACACTGGAGGAATTTTCACAACCATGGAACAACATTTCTAAATCTATCAAAGCAAGAATACAACTAACTAGAACAACAATATAAATCTAAGTAAAGCATCTAACAATGGCGGTTGAACCATGAAACATGTGAAGAAATTAGAAAATGCACCAAGTCAATGTATTTTCATTAAAAATTTCAGTAGCATGTCCTTACAACAACTCAACTCCCCTTTACAAATGAGAGGAGACCCCTATTTATAGTGCCCAAAAGGTTAAATGAATGGCCAAGATTAATTCTCATTGTGTGGCCAAGATTCATTACAAAATAGGGTTTCACCAACCCCCAATATATTACAATTTTAAATTACATTCCTGTCTCCTTCCCTATTTTGTCTTCTAGTGACGACACTGTAGCATTTTTGTCTTTTGTTGATTGCTCTTTTACTGTAGCTATTCCTTGGGGAGCTCCTCATTGCCAACAGGGCTGCCCTCCTACTTTTTCGATGCTGTGTACTCCATGAATTTTAGAATGACTGGCTGGAGCTTGTCTACCTCAATGATCTCGTACCACAACATCTGGTAGCTCCATTCTTTCGCATTATCTTCAAGCTTCTTCCAGTCCTCATCATACTTTACGCCTTGATGTTTGAACAGTTCTGACTAGTCAAAGGCACAGGTGGAAAAACTCATGAATTCCACTGTTATTTCACTAGACATCCCATCCTCGATTTTCTTCTGAAAGTAAGGTTTTACTTTTTCTGGATCCATCTATACTACAGGCATGTCATACTCCGTCATCAGCTTGAGATATCAAGCGCATTCCACCCTAATTTCCTTGATCCACTCGATGTCCGGATCCACCTTACTCATTATTTGCTCCAATCTTTCCTTTCTGTTGTCAAAATCCTGCCTCCAGAAATCCATCAACTAGTGGTCATCCCCTTTGAATGCAAGCTCCTTTTCCCATGTAGCCTTTGGCAACTGGAGGATGGCCTCAATCCTTGTATAGGTGGAGTCGTATGTTGTAGGGAAGTCGGTGCAGATCTTCCTCGTGCCTTCCAAAGACTGTTGTAGATCCAAGAACTTGTTGGCTGTCCGAACAACCTGGCTAATATCCATGTTCCCGACGTACAAGACCTGTCGGAACCAACTCTCTATAGTCTTGTCCAAGTTCTTTCTTCTCTCCAACTTGTCAATTTGTTCTTTGGACAACAGTTGGGGTGGAGCCGCGGACGTGGTAGGTAGGTCATCCATCGAAAACCATTGTTGGATGTAATCTGTCAAGGAAACTACTTGTGCTTTGAGTTCATCCTTTGAGACCTTGTCTTGCTTTATCAGGTGCACCACTGTAGCCACTGAATCCTCAAGATGCCCCACCTTGTTCTCTCTGGTAGTGGTTCCTAGATTAATGGTGGAGATGTTGTAGCTTATTCCCTCCTAGCCCACCACTGGCATTGCTATCTGCACAACTCGAGACCCAGAAGCATCCATTATTACCTTGGATCTGATCTTAGGCTTCTTCTCCTTTCTAGTTGTGATCTACGCTTGGGCTAAGATAGCCTCTAGCTTCACCCTCGGGTCTTTTGGTGTAGGAGTTTTCTTTTCAAGCTGTCTCTCCAGCCATTCAGGCATAGTAGACTTTTCCTTAGGTGATTCACGATCACCCTCGCCCTCCTCGGTCAAGACCTCTATTTTCTTATCTCTTGGGGCCCTTTCTTCCACTTTAGCAGCATCTCCATCTTCTTCATCGGAGTCTTGGATGAACACAAGATGTTTGATGGGAGGCCTAGTAGGTAATTGTTGCCGGGGACTTTCTTCTTTCTCTATTTCCTTCCCCTTCTTTTCTTCGGTTTGCTCAACCTCACATGCATGCTCCTTGGGCTACTTAATTTCGAGGCCCCTAATAGTTTGAGCCTCACCCTCAGGCTGATCTTCTCTTGGATTGTCCTCTTATTGCTGTCCTTCTTCTCTAAGAGGCGACCTTTCTGCCTCTTCCTTAGTGCCCTTCAGTTTCCGGGCCATCTCCTCTTCAAGATCATCGTCAAAGGCTTCCACGATGACCCTACCACCGACATCCTCCTCATCTCCGCTCTCTAAGGAGCCTGTTCCTTCCTCTTCGTAGGCGACCCTGTCGATTGTTCGGTGTTCATACTCTGGATGTTCATGGTATTCATCGACCTCCTCCTTAAATGGCTTAGAGGCCTCTTGCTTTCGCCTTTCCCACTCCTCAGAAATCAACATGGTGGCCTCCATAGCTGGTGGTCCTGCCGGAGGCTGCAAAGGTTTAGCAGTAGCGAGGACCTGTGCCAAGGCCGCTTGAAGGGCGGGGTCCATAAGGATCTGGGAGAGCTCGGATGGGAGATTTTGCATATGTTTCGAGAAGGCCTCAGGCAAGGCAGAAGTGGGTATTGGTGTCGTCATCGTAGCTAAAGGGAGCGATGTGGTAGGTGACATTGCAGTGGAGGAAAGAGAAGTAGTTACGGTAGGGGAAGAATCAATGACTATTATAGGCTTGACCAGAGGTGAAGGGGCAAGATGGACAGAGATGTCCACTGCCGGCGGGGATGTGGCGACCATGGCTAGAGAGGTAGATGATGGGGCAGTTGAAACAGGGAGAGCCAAAAGAGGTTTTAATTTATCTGTACCTTTTGCTTCTTCCTCTTGGATTATGGGATGCTCCGTGGTGTCCCCTGTTTGCTTAAGCCTTTTAGAAGGTGAGCCTCCTGGATCCTTCCTTGTATAAAATTTGGGATCAGGAGACTGCTCCATTTTCGCCTCTTTCCTCTTCTTGGATTTGGTGACTGGAGGAGACTTGGATGTCTCACCTGTTGAAGTAGTGGCAGTGGCCTCCTCTGTGGTACTTGGCTCACTTTTGAGCCCTTTGTATGTTAGGACCACCCCTTGCTATTTTAATCGGGCCACTTGTCCATCCACCCATTCTTTGGTATGATCCAAGATCGGCTTGGTTATAATGTCGAGGTCATTGACCTCCTGCTCATCTCAGTCTATTATTGGCAGTGGAAAATTGGCAACTGCAGGATATCTAGGGTCCATTACGATGCTTTTTTCCTCTTCGACTTGATCTGGTATGGGAAATGGTTGCACCTTTCTTATGAAATAAGCAATCATCCACATATAGTGTCTTGCATGCACTTCCTTATCGTCCTGACAGTCTTCCTAGAAGTCCTCGATATGATGCAGATGGGCGAACCCTAACCCTAGTGCCTTCCTTACATGCCCATATGGGTCCATTCATGGGCGAGCAGTGTGTAGGTGAAAATGATAATCTTTCAATTCTTTCTCAGAGTTCCCAGTGCACTGGGAAGTTTGTAATTTATATATTCCTTGGCCGAGAGTTAGGGGATAGGAGATCCCTACCAAGTGTTTGCCAGTGAGGACCGACTGTATGTGTTGGAGCTGTTGAGAAAGTTCCAACAGGATGATCTGATCATTGGGGTATCAGGGCAGCTTATTTGGCCTTTCTGTGAAGCCTTGGGCGCGAATGCATGTCAACTTCAGATATTGAATAAAACGGAAGGTGTACTGCTTCAAGAAGGCCCGAGCACTGTGGGGGACCCTTCTCTCAAAATCCCCTGCAATCATCATGATGATATGGCCAATGAAGGCATTGTTGACCCTACAATACCCCCTCTTGAAATTTTGGTACTGGAGCTGGGGGTACCTATCATAGGCCTTCAATTTTTGACCCTACTCTTCATCGGGTGCCACAAACAACCCATTGTACTGTCTCTAGTTTTCCAAGGAGTAGATGAGATATGAGGGCATGTAGAACTTGGAACTCTTCTTCACATTGACAAACTGCTCATGGAAGTAGTCGCTTATTATACCTCCCCAGTAGAACAAGGATTTTGTAGTGACGTCCTCATTCTCATAGAGGATCTGTTCGATGAAGTACACCATCCACTACTGAAAGAAGGAAGCAGTAGGAAGACCCATAACCCTACTTAGCATAGTGACTAAGTCATGGTAATATTCATGGAAATCACTGCAGAAGAGTTCATGAGGATCCTTTGTAGTGATGCCCCTTTTTTCTTTAAGCCAATGCTGATTTATCAACTTCTTGTAGCCCGTCGGGTTGTCATCCCATGATGCCTTGCATTCCTCTATGGTAGGTGTTTCCATTTCTTGAAAAGTGGGAATGTGGAAGGTCTTTGTAATGCCTTCAGCTGACATATATGCTAGAATATTACCATCCCTGTCGACGATGGTCCTTGTCTCGGTTTGATAAGCCTGTAGGCAAGCCATGACTAGCTTAGGGGCAATGAGAGATGGGGGAAAGCCCGCAGCTTTTGCAATTCTGCTTTTCCTGATTAGCCTTGCGTTCTTGGTTTTCGGGTTGACTCTGACCCTTTGTGTAAACTCATCAATATCAACTTGGCCAATATTGGTGTCTATTATTTCTTTCTAGTCCGTGGTGATTTTTGATCGTAGAGGTTCACCTTGGAACTGGAACTTCATTTGGTCTTTATCTTCCTTTCCACGAGGAGTCTTTCCTGACTTCTTTCCTTTGTCTGTTGTCCCCTCTGAGGGTCCTATACCTAATTCAATATATCCTACGGGCAAAGGCATAGTCAGTACAATCAATCATGAAAGCTTTGATGTTAGTTAAAATCCCATGGATGAAATGTCATTAGTCTTTTAATTGAGGGCTTTCAGACAATTCGAGCCCGAAGGCCTGGACTTCCCTGGCAGGAACACTGTCTTGAAAGGGAAAATGGGGTAGGGAGATCCGAGAGATTTCATGCCTTTCGATTTTTGTGGTTCAAAAGGTCAATGCAGGAGAAGGCTGAATTTGAGCACGTGGGTCAAGATCATATTTCAAATTTGAGGTCATTTGGATTGTTTTAGGAGCATCCAGAGGTATAGGGCCGGAAAGCCGTTTGGCATTGGCTGTTTGAAATGGACAGAGACAAAGGGAATTCTGGAGACAAAATTCTGGGGTCCAGGACCCAGTGGGTTCAAGGGCGGCCGATAATTTTGCAATTTTAAAGTGTCTGGGCTTGAGGAGCCGGGAGGCCCCCATGCCCTCGCCGTTTAGAACGATGATCATCAGACAAAAGTACGGATGGGGTGGCTCGGTTGATCGGACCCAACAAGTAGGATGGACGTTAGATTTTCATAATGAGTTTCCACGGAGAGCAGGAAGGTAGAGCCTGGAGCTCGGAAGGGCAGTCTCGATTTTCTCTTTTCAACGGTGGAGACGGGATAGAGTCCCGGGTGGTGGAGCTTGGCAAGGTCACGGATGGTATAATTCTACGATTTGGAATACTCATGGAAAAAGGAGGCCCGGGGTCCAGGAGGCAGGAGGATGCCAATGGATTTTCATTTGAAATGATGAAGCTCCCACGGAAGTCCGCAGACGGAGGTCCACAAATCGGGACCCAACGAGGTCAAGGACGGTGGGTTTCAACATAGGAACAGACAACAAAAGGAGGCTTGGGGCCCAGACCGTGGATGGACGTGGTTCCATCGCCGTTTGAGAATGGCGGGAGCCTGGCGGAATCCCGGATGCGGAGGTCTGGGGTCGCAGTCCCGGGAGGTCAAAATGGAAGTCAACCTTTAGAATTTAAGTGCGATGCTAGATGGCAAACCGTCGGCGGAAACCTGAGGAGCCGGGCCCGAGAGGTGGCACGGTCGTTTGAAAAGGTTGTTTGTTTGGACAAGACCCACCAGTGATGGAGGATCCCAGGCCCAGACAACACGAATGCCTTGAGTGAAGAACAACCGCACGTGGGTCAAGTTTTAGATCGATCATGAGGGCGTTGCAGAGGCTTCTAAAAGATTCTATCTCATGGGTTTTGTGCGTTGTCTCATGTTCTATCATTTAAATGTATTTTTAACCTGGGTTGTTCATCACTTTAGGTTTTAAAATCATCAAAAACTCTCGGGAGGGAAAACAGTAAACCTACCTCTGACCCCTGATGCGGCAAAGCGTAAAATCCACTAACGGTTGGCAAGTGATGGCAGCGGGCGTGAGGGTGACGATCGACAAAGGCAGTGATCCTCTCTGGCAAGCACTTTGATCTCTCTCTACAAACCTGTCAATGAAAATGATAGGTTGGGGTCCAATATTAATACCCCCTACCATTAATGGCCCCATTAAATGCGAGTACGACTAAGCATATGGTTGGTGGATTTGAATTTGCGGACGGCGGCGGGATGTCCAGGGTCTGAGGGCCGGCAAGACGTGAGGAGGTGGCCGTCCTAAATTCATTTTTTTGTACCGACAACTAAAGGGGGCTCGAGGCCCGGAGGGCAGAGTTCCGTCGAAGATTTTCCGTTCGGAACGACAGAGTCCGCAAGGAGTTCCAGACACGGAAGTCCGAAGGGTCGAGCCCAGACGACGCGAAAGTAGCCAAGAAATTTGTAAGTTTCACTGGACGGTGAACAGGGAGTTGGGTCCCGGGGCCCGGGAAGGCAGAAGCCTTCCACCATTTGGAATGATGAAGTCAAAGGGGAAACCCGGCCAGGGAAACCCAACGGGGCGGGCCAGACAGGCTCCAAGGCCGCTGGCAGAGGCAAACTGCCAAGGAGACTCCGCAAAGCACCAGGACTTGACAAAATTGAAGGGATGAAACACGGTCAACTTAAGATGAGACTTCAGAGGTATGCTGACCACCCAAGACACCAAAATAGGGCATGCAAAATGAGGGGGCGATAAAAAAATGACTCAGCAAGGCAAAAGAAAAAGAGGGTCCCCGTTCCGAACGGGGTATGTGTGCTGAGGGCACAACTGGACACTATTGAAATTCCTTTTGAAGAGAACCCCTTCAATAAGCACATACCCGTTGTTTTGCAATCTATAAAACCTCTTCTTCTAAGAAGGGAGGCTTGTCAGATATTTCCTAATATGCATGAACTTCATTATGTTTTCCAACGAGCAAACTTCAAACTTAGATTCATTTAGTAAAACTAGCTTGGGTTGTTCCTCCTCAGCTGCCACTTCTTCATCACGTGCCAAATATTCACATAATCCTCTCCCCCACATGATCTTTGTGGGCTTGAACTTGATGTCATATTCAAGGATCTTGCTTATCCAGTTGGCCCTTTTTTTGGTGATTTCTCCCTCCATAATGTACTCACACACACTAGAATGTGCTACAAATATGACCACCTTACTACAAGCTATGAGGTGTCAGAAATTTTTGATCCCCTTAACAATGGCGAATGCCTGCCTCTTGAAAAATTTATGCTTCATCTCATAGTATTTTAAGGTCTATGAGTGAAATTCTATCAGATGTTCTCCCTTTCTTTCATCATCCTTTTGGATAAAAATAATAGCGATGCAAGATTTTCTATTGAACACATACATTATAAAGTTCTTTGACAAGTCTAGATTCACTAGCATAGGAGCTGAGGAAATAGCCTCCTTGACCTTCTCAAATGCTTCTCTTTCCTCTTTTGTCCATTTGAATAACCAATCCTTCTTGAGCATCAAGGAGATCAGTCTAATTAAACCTACAAAATCTGAAATGAATTTTCTTACAAAATTTACCTTCCCCAGGAAGGATTGAACTCCCTTTTTGTTTACTAGCAAGGGAAGTTCCTTGATAGCCTTCACCTAATCCAGATCAATAGCAACCCCATATTTGGACACTACATTCCCCAATAATTTTCCTTGAGGCACTCCGAAAACACATTTTTTTGGGTTCAGGGATATCTCGAACTCCTGGATTTTTTTAAAAACCATTTCAAGATGATCGAAATAATCATCTTTTGACTTAGAGAATATAGTAAGATCATCCAAGTAGATCAAGATGATCTTAGTGATTAGTTCTCTAAAGGCAATATACATTGCTCGTTGAAAGGTGGCTCCTGCATTTGAGAGGCTGAAGGGCATTTTTGCATAGGAAAATGTTCCCCACTTAGTAGTGAATGTTGTTTTGTGTCGGTCCTCCTCTTTGACCTTGATCTAGTTGTAATCAGAGAAGTCATCTAGTAAAGAATTTTTTTTCAAGCCAACCATTGTTTGCAAGATTGATTCCATGGAAGGCAATGGGTAGCAGTTCTTCAGGGATGCCCTATTCAAATCCCAAAAACCAACATAGAGGCGGATGTCCCCATTTTTCTTTCGAACCAGAATCAGGTTGGACACTGATGTACTATGTTTGATTGATAAGACAATCCAGGAGTGGATTAGCTTCCTTAGCTCTTGCTCCATTAGTGCTTCAATATTTGGGTTTACTGGCCTTTGATTTTGGTGGATAGGTTTTGCTCCTTCTGTCAGTTCTATGGTATGCTGGATGACTTCAAGATCATATCCCTTGAGATCATCATATGACCAGTCCACTACTCCATATTTTTCACAGAATTGCATGAGCCTGTCCTTATCATGTTGCGGAACATGCTTCCTTCCATCTCCGACTTGAAGATCTGTATAGTCACCCTTGTCTGCTACAAACTTTCTCTTGTCATTTCTTGCATCATCACAATTGAATATATTTTTGAGAGTGACATGTCCTTTCGGAAGCTTGTTGGACCTTAGTTGAATAATTTTCCCTTCATAAGCTTCAACAATTTTTGGTTGGAGCTGATTGGAAAAATCTCTTGAGTGCTAAATAAATGAGGCAATTTGTTTGTCACTTTTGAACACTTGCCAACACTAGTCATTGTCTGGGATTGCAAATCGAACTATCACTTGCACATTCTTTGTACTCTCAATTAAGTCAGAAACAAGGTCAATTTGAGATCCTATTGTTGCCATGTGATCCATAGTTGCATTCTACTCTCTAGGCATTGTTTGGATATTGAAGGATTCAAAGCTTTCAATTAGGTCCCAGACTCTATGTCTATAAGATCACATGCATACATTCTTTGTTGTGGAGACACCTCAAACTTGATTGACTATTAGCTCAAAGTCTTTGAACACCATTATTTGTTTAACGCCCATTTGCTCCGCAAGGCTTAGACCTTGCACAAGGCCTTCATATTCAGCTTCATTGTTTGAACAAGCAAATTGAAAGCAAAAAGATCTAAGTGTCTTTTCATTGGATGGGGATGTCAAACATATCCTAACTCCTGCACTAACTTTACATCTTGCTCCATCAACGTCCATAGCTCTGAGCCTTGGCCACCCTCAGATTCCTTCATCACCTTTGGAATCACTTGATCCTCATCATAAATCACATAAGTTCCCAATTCAGTGGCATGATAATAGCCGAAAGGATCAGTGTATGTAAATTCACTCAAGAGGACCTCTTCTTCATAATTCCAGTCTCCAGTCACCTTCTCATCCTAAAGTAACTCAGTACAATACATCTCATCTTTAGTGATAGAGGTATGAGTAGCCTCAAAATTTATCATGGCTTCATCTGCTACATGTTTCAAATGCAAAGGTTCAAACAATATCTTCATCTTAGCTCCATGCTTGGTTCTAAGAATTAAGTGTGACCAATCTAAAGAAAGATACCTACCTATTTTGGCAGTGAACTCCTGAGATAGGCAAATACCAAACATGGGAGGGATGCCAATGATCACGGTATCTTATGGGACTGTGATACTAGGGTAGGAGAATAGAGTCAATGGGAGGTTCTTGATGACACCTATAGTTTCAACCTTATTCCCATCAAGCTACATAACCCATTTGTTTAAAGGTTCATAGCTAAGTCCTAAGGCTTCAACTATTTGCTTGGGCATGACTATGGTGCTAGCACCCGAGTCAATCATAGAATTGTGCAACAATTTCTTACCCACAATAAGAGTTAAGAAAAAGGGTTTCAGTTTCATCTTACCTCTACTTTCATTAGATGCTTCCTCTCCATTGTTTGTGAGGACTTTGGCCTAAGACAATGAATCAACAACCTTTCCTTTGGATGGTTTTTCTATTGGCTCTATGCTTGCATCTTCCAGTAGGGCCTTCTACAGTAACAAATTCTTCGCTGGGATAGCTAAGATATCCCAAAGAGATACATTAGCAGAGGATTTATTCAACTATTCCACCACATTGAATGGTGGTAGATTCAAAGAATTCTACTCCTTAGACTTTGTTAAAACAATCTCCTTGTGTGGCTAAGCTTGCTGTGTAATTGCAGAGGAAATAGGGGCTTGGTTAGGAACACTTTTGGAATGTTGAGCGAATAGTTCACCTATGAATATCGTCTTTGAGTGAGTGATAATATGATTGCACTTGTGGGGCCTTTGATGTGGAAACATCATTTGCAAACACCGCCTCTTCTTCTTCCATCCATGAGAAGAGCACATGATCAGAAGCTATATTTGTTTCTTGCTCCAAGGACATTCCTTGCATTTGAGCAGTGAGTACCATGTTTTCTATTTGCGGAGAGGCATATACATAACCTTATGAATCTAGCACGACACCTTGACTGCATTGTTCCACCACTCTTTGATGTAAATTTCCATGCAGACAATTTCGAGGCATATGTGCTTTGTTGCAGGGGAAGCACCAAGGATTGGTATCATCAGTGAGATTATTTTGCCTTGCTACCAAATCTCTATTCGAACTTGGGTGAACATTTTGTAGTGGAGTAGGCACCGGTACTATTTGATTATTTGTTTGAGTCTGTGAATTCATGCACGTACCTCCTTGGAAATGATTTTGTTGGTAGGAAGGTCTTTCGCCTTGGTAATTTTGGAAAGATGGCTTCATAGGCATAGACTGTTGCTACTTGATACTAGTTATCTCATTTGAGAAGTTCCAAAACAACTCCTTGATGTCGCTCATCTCATCTTTTGAAGGGTTAGATGTAGAAGCAACGTTCTCCGACATGCTCAGATATGCATACATAGATTGGGGAGGAGTAGACGCACTGGTAGAAGCTATCTCCTAGGCGGGAACTGACAACTCTACAAATATAGGCATAGCGTGCCAAAGGGGTAACTTTCTGGCATCGATTAAATTATTCTTCACCTTAATAGTGATGTTATATGCATTTGGAAAAGTGATCCCACCAAGGGACTGAATCATCACCGAAATGTCAGAATTGAGAGATTTTAGAAAGAACATAGATGCCAAATTAGCAAGCAGGTGAATAGTAGTTTGGATCCTTTGCCAAGTTGTGTGAAACCTGGCATTGAAGTCAGTCATGGCCTCTTGAGGGGCCCGCTTTATGGTCACCAATTTTTGGAATAGTGATGACCAATCTCTGCTATTTGAAAACCACTTGTAAAAAGGATTCCCGAGCTAATCCCAGGTGCCAATAATATTAGCTTCCAAAGTGTCATACCAATCTAGTGCCTTTCCTTTGAAAGAGGCTACAAGCAACCTTAGTACTAAATTTTGATTAGTGACACCATGCACCAAGCATACATCTGCCACATCTTGTAGATGGTTGGATGGTGTTTTTGAGCCTTCCCTGGTGAATTTTGGCAAAGCTTTAAAAGTAGAGGTTGGGATAGGAGCCCACAGGCTAGTGCTACTAGTGCTATGAGAGGGATTTCGATGTCCCATGGTAGAAAATTTATGTTAGCCATTGGTAACGGGACCGGTAGAGGGGTCGAGACGTTCACTGGATGGGTTCTTGCTTGTACTGTTACTAGTGGTGGCACTAGCAGGCCAGGGTTATTCGCTATCTGGGATCTAGTAACAGGTATATGGCTCATACACCCACTTTAAATTTAGATACATTCAAACAAAGTCCCACTAGGCATGCTAGAAAATGAACTATTGATGCCTAAAATTACTAGGCACATAGCCTTATGGGAAACTCAGTTAATGGGGGGACCAATTGTGCTAAACTAAGTAACCTTTGGGTTTTAAAGAAGCTAGAACTTCCATGTATTAGGGGGTGAAAAGGGAAAAAGAAGAAAATATATTAAAATAAAATATAATCTAAGGTGATGCGCCAAGATTTAAGTAAATAGGCATGGGAAATCTTCCTTTTAGATTAGATTTGAGGGCCCGTTCAACAATTTGCATGCCCGAAAATAATAGAAAGTAGAGATAATATTCTTAAGAAATTAATAAAATAGCATAATATGACTTCCATATGCATTCACTGAACAAGAAGAGTACAAACATGATCTTAACAACAAAATTATATTGAAATTATGAAAGCTTTTATGATAAACTACTTACTACAACAATACTAGCACAGTATAATGTTTGATCAATTAGCGAAGAAAACAGAAAGACTGAACAGATTGGCACAGTCCATTAGTCTTAATACAATAATCTTAAAAATAGTACAAAGGCCGAGAGTCTTTTTATCTTTTTTTGTGCATTTTTGAACCCTTTTTCAAAGAGATTGAGTAGTATATATAAATCCTTCCACTGCCTGAAAGCCAAGATAACATAAAAGATTCTCTAGGCACAGGTCATGCTACTCCCTGCAATGATTTTCAAGGACTGACACAACAAAAATATTTTCAAATGTGCCATTCAATTTCCTCAAACAAAGTGTGCCCTTCTGCAAATGATGGATGTGGTCTGAAAGAGAAAGTAGTAGAAATCTCCTAAAGACGTGTCAACTGCCCAAAGAGTTGATTAAGACACATGGTACAGAGGCTGGGCCTCTCATTCATTTATCCTTCCCTTGCAATCATTATCCCCGTAGAGGTGACATGTGGTGTGGTCCTTTCTTCAAGCTTTGATTGCAGGGTTTTCCTAAAAGGTGCCCACAGAAGATGCAACATGGTGACCAGGAGGAGCTCGGTGGTGAAACAAAGGGGCAAGGATTCTCAGAAGTGCATGTTGCTGAAACATGGCACAAGTGTATGAAGGTGCCACCAAAAGAGAAGCCCAAAAATATGCAAACATACAAAGTGCAGGCCAGGGCTAATACAAAACCAACACAATCCACCTAGAGGGAGATTTAAGGATTATTCAATCCACACAAATCACAACACATCCATAGTAGAGCACCAAAACTTGACAACACCAACAATCTCCATACTATTGACATCAATGAAAACCCCAATAGAATACTTATGACAATATCCCCCTTTGTCATTGATGGCCACACCAACTCTGAAAACCATCAACAACAAAAGCAACTCTACATTAAGCAACACTCCCCCTTACTAGGTTCACTTCACTCTTTCCCTTTTCCTTTGTTCTTCAAACACCATTCTTTCTGCAAATAATCACTTTCTCCCTTTCCATTCTCTCCCCTATCTGACAAGATCTTCAACCATTACTCACTCTCCCCCTGAGTTTCCTAGATCATCAAATTCTTTCCTTATGTTTTTCAAGAATCACTCTCTCCCCATTTGACATCAATGACAAAGGGTAACAACTTTCACATTGACACATCACCTGCATAGAATTTTTTGTTTTTGCTTTCCTCCTTTGACATCTGCATACATCACTTTGACACTAGTTCTCTTTAGGAAACACCAACAAGCAAATTCTCTCTTGCACTTGTACATTCTACACTACTCATTCTTCATTGCTTCCTCTACTAGCTCTTTTTTGCACACTCCCCTTAGGGACACAAGACATACTCCATTTGATTACACCAATCAGAACATTACTACCTAATCCCCTTGAGAGGTAGCTCCCAACATCAATCGAGGACCAAGAATGTATTTTTAAATGCTTCCCAAACATATGCACACACTTATGCATCTAATTTAGAGGAGGGGAAATAACTGCTAATTTCTGCCATCCAGTTCACATGAAGTGTAGGAGAAGAGCATACAATTTCTTAGACACTCTAAGACTTAGGATGCCCAAATGGCTCCCTTGAAGTCTTATTTATAGATCTAGAGATGATTTATAGATCCGGTCACTACTGAATCTTACTTAGACTACTAGATAAACTAGTTAATGTGAGTGGAGGAATATCATACCATATTGGCTAACATTGTGTCCAATCACATAATATAAATTTACAACTTTATTAATCACTATAAACATGATAATTATCATTACTTCTAGATAATGAAGAGTCTAGAATTGGATTAATATTTTGCTAGTCCCACCATGCTTCTTGGTTGGCTTCGTCAAATAGATCTTCAACATTGATGGATCTCCATAAAGTAGTGAATTGGAAATGATGTTGTAAATTCAAGTCTATATCATCATCATTCTACCTGAGATTTATTGTGAAGTAAGATTCCCAACCAAGTTGTCAACGAATTATAGTTGTCACTACTAGATTGGATGAAAATTCTTCATCTAGATGGAGGGATGGAGGTCCTACATGTTTAATAAAACTATACAACTGTTATGTCAGTTTTTCTTGAACTGAAATTCTCCACTCAAAATTTGGTCTTCTTACAAGATCAATAAGTCTTAAGTATGATAGTTCTATGCTAATTCATGAAACAAAGAAAAAGGAGGTTCACCAAAATGAATTAACGAAATTATGAACCAAATTTCACTTGTATTTCATTCAAATATGAGGGTTATGATGTGCAATTGAGTTACATAAATCAAACCTAACTGATATAGCAATAAAAAGGAAAGTTTTAAGAGGGTTAAATGTTGTGTACCTATTGAAAAGATTGCTTTTTTGGGCCTCACTGAGGACTCATTCACCCTATGGAAAATGGGTACTAGCTAGGGTTATGGAAAATCAATTTTTGGCTTATGTTCTTCAATGCCTACACACCTAGATCCTAATCGAAGATTGTCAGAAACCCAAAAATAAATCTTGTAGCTCAATTCTTGTGATTTGACAACTTTCTTAGCAACTTTGACAACTTTTGCAATTTTTCTCCCCAAATAATCTTTAACCTAAAACTTGCAATCACACAAAAAATGAGAGAAAATGTTGTTTGTTAGGGAATAGGGGTTTTCCTTGGTCAAACCCCATTTTGGTAATTAAACCTTGAAATGAAGCAATGCATAAAGGAATGATGAATGAACAAAGAAATGTCACAACTCACCACACCTCAATTGAACCTTGGATTGTAGATATGAAAACTAGCATGAATTGGCCTCCATGGATGTAGATCTTGGATCATGAACCTTGATGATAAATAATGCTTGAATTGGATCTTGAATGCTACATCAACACATTAGCTCAACAACATGCATGATGCACTAAATCTTTGACATGCACATTAGCTCAACAACATGCATGATGCACTAAATCTTTGACATAATGATAGGAATCTTGATTTCTACAATAATCTTCTACAAATATGCCCTTGAATTCCCTAGAAATGCTCTTGAGTGCTCTTTCTTGAATGCTCTTAAGATTACTTGAATTTGCTAGGTAAAACTAAGTGAAATAACCTTGTATATATACACAACTTATCATTAAATCTCAAAATTCAAATATCACAAGCCAACATCAAATCTAGGATTTGAAATCATTAAAATACCGCTAAAAATATATCCCAAGGGGGGTCCTAGGTCTAAGTGAGGACCCATTCACCATGTGGTCCAAATGGGTCCTAGCTTACTTAGCTAGGACACACTTTGGACAATGTGCAAGAACATGTGAAAATAGGGTCCTAGGACCTAGTGAGGACCCATTCACCAAGTGGTGAATGGGTCCTAGGTCACTATCCTAAGACACACACCATAAAAAATTAAGTGTTGTGTAATATCATTTATGAATGTTGGGATTTATCCCTCATAATTTGTAATTAATTGGGCTTGGATTTGAATTAAAGGGGCCAATTAAGGAAAATTAACCTCAATTAATTAATAAAGGCCTATATTAGTGTGAAAGTGTAAAGATAAACTTTACAACACCAAAAATAAGGCACAATTAAGTCCATTTAGTTAAAAAGGGACCTAAACTTAATGTGAATGTGTAAAACACAATACAACACTAAATCAAGGCAACATTAAGCTCATTTTATTATTAATTATTCATTCCCAAACTAAGGAAAAAGGGATACTTTTTCCATTAATATATTTTTCCCCCACTTTAATGAGAGTGTGACCCCATGTCAAACTTGCACTAAAGTAGACATTCAAGACACTTATGTATGTAACAATGACAAAGATACACAATCATACAACATCAAAGGCCACAAAAATAATTCCTAAATGGTCCAATGTGATGTGGAACATGTCCTAGTTGTTTGTCCAAAGAATGCTCACAAGAAGAATCCAAAATCAAACATTTACTAGTTGTTCACGACATACAAAATCCAAAATCACCTCCAATTTGGATTTGGGTTCACATAGGGTCAAGCATGACACATATCATACTTGATTTGAGTAAAATCAAGGAATAAATAGGGAGGCCTAATATAACCACCATTGGGGAATAAATCAGACCTATGTAGCCAAGTGGAGATATAACCCTATACCTATAACCATTCAATGCATGTCAAGGGTAATTGGCCAATGTATATATATCTAAAGCACATCATAATCACCCAATAGGGTTCAATAGCATAAAACATAAATAACATTCATATATTTTCCATATAAATTATTTCTTGAACATCAATAATCAAGATTACATTTAATCACAACATATATAATACACATCACTAAACTGGAGAAAATTGATTAATAAATCATATAAATATATAAAATTCCAATAACTAACATGTTGAGGAAACTCATATCAAACATGTGGTGGTTCATACACACCATTCAAAGCCATAAAAATAATCACCAAAAAAATCATGAGGAAAAGGTGAATCTAAAACATCAATCTCACATTAACAAGATGCAAATAGGAGGGGAATTACATCCTCCCATGCACTAAAATTAGGCTTCTAAAATCCTACACAAGAAAGGAAAGGTACACCTAGTACACAATTGATAATCATGATCACATTTAATCACAACATATATAATGCACATCATTGAATCAAAGAAAACTAATATAAGCAAGCATATAAATATATAAAATTCCAACGATCCACATGTTGAGGAACCTCATCTCGAACATTTGGTGGTTCATACACACCATTCAAAGCCATAGAAATAATCACCACAAAAATAACAAGGAAACTATGAAGCTAAAACATTGATCTCACATTAACAAGTTGCAAATGGGTGGGGAATTACATACTCCCCCACTAAATTAGGCTTACTTTCTCCAAGTCTAGGTCTCAAACACACAACATAAAACTCTAGAGGTGCACACACTAAGTGACCACCCACCACTAGGTGCACAACCACCTTAGAGATCACCACACTACCTTCACTAGTTGCAATTGTAACCAATGACAAGGACCAACTACAAGGTACAACAAACCACAAGCCAATAAGGTCCTACCTAAGGATTGCCACAATAGCTAGGAACTTCATCTAGCTACTAAATCAACTAAGGAAAAGGGAACACAATACTTCTGACCATTCCTCAACACAAGGCTAATGACTACAAGGACTCACTTCCCATGGTCTCTCCTTAGACCATAGCATTAACCTTTGAAGCTACAACCCAAAATCCAAGGAAAACCATCCCATGAGGCTAGAGAGAACACTACCTCACCTCCAAGCTCACCAAGAGCATGCATCAGTTCCAACTAAGGCACTCATCACGAGGTTCTCACTCAGGTACCACTTGGGAAAAGTGAGAATTTTTTTGAAGCACACCAGTTTCTCAACAAGAAACTTGGAACAACATAGGGGTTCTTAGAGGGAATAATCTAGGAAACTACCTCCAAAAAGCATAAGAACTCCCAAGAAATGAGGCTTAGCAACCCCAATGTTCACACCAACCCACCAAGGAAGAAATTAACCACTAAGCACACAAATACACCTCATATTTTCCACTATCATGATGCTCAACTATGACCCTCCTAAGGGTTAAACAAACCAAATAAATAATGAAATCACAATCAGAAAGGAAACCAACAAACACTACAAGGCTTAAACACTAAGCACTCTCATAAAAGAATACACAAGACATTTGATTCTTCAAACTAGAATTGCATCTTCTTATAGCCTTAAGCAAGGAATACCTCTAAACAACCAAGGAGAAAATCATAAAAAACCCACTAGGACAACCCCAAATAGCAACTTAATAAGGGTATGCATATAATATATAATGAAATAATCACAATAATATGTTTTGAAGCACTTACTAATGTACCTTCATACCATACACCATGTCAAACATGAGTGTAGCTATGGAAATCACATCCCAAATAACATGATGTGTCTCTTCATGCTATTAGATAACATGGATTTCGATGCTCAAGACACCTCAACAACCACATAGCTAATTCCAAGGCACTAGGAAACATGGTCACAAGACCACAATAATAAAGGCCAAGACAAGCAAGAGCACACATAGTTGGTGGACTAAATCACACCCAACCATCTACTAGAAATTTTTTTTAGGAATATGATGCAAACAAAATTATCCACACATCCAACCTTACTTAGGGATAATATAATTCCATAAATACTCTCGTATAGAGATTTGAATACACTTCACTCAATGCCAAGCACAAGGACATTGCATAAATTGAAGCCACTCAAAGCTAGAAACCCATATACATATAATTATTTCACAAGGTTTCTAAACACCACACAACATCCACTTTAATTTCATCATGAATAATAATTTGGATGCAATATGATTTTAATTAACAAAAACACCATGACTTAGAACATTCTCAGCCATCTACTCCCTTGTACATTCTATTATGGGTTTGTAACAAACATGATAGGGAGAAAAACATAACATAGAATAGGACCAACAATTTTAAACATTTAGAATATCCACCACAAAGACAAAATACAACCCAAGAGGGAGAATTATCAATTCCAACAATAAGAGTAAAGTGAACTCAATTGAAACACCGAATCAAACATGGCCAAGGATCACAAAATAGACAAGATACAAAATTTGGCGACTAGACCGCTCATAAGAAAATTAAAAATTCAATGTTGATCCAGAAGTTATAATCAACGATTAGAGAGTTCATCAATAACCAAAATAAAGCATCAAACTTGGAAAACTTGATTACATGAATTGAGTGACTAATGTTTTTCATTAGAGGTCAAATAGGTTTTGAAGGGGCCCTGAAACCCTTTACAAAATAGAGAGTTGCATCAAAAGAAAAGCATAGAGATCAACAAGTAGCCAACAAGCAGCAAACCAGAAGCAAAACAACTGCCAAAAAAGAGGAGGAAAAACAACAACAGGTTCTTTAAAATATCAGTTGCCTCCATATCACTTTCGATAATTTTTTGATGCACTTCCATCACCTCAGTGATCTCCTTGGAAGGAATCCCAACATTCAACTTAGTCTTATTATGAGTTTGAGTATAGGGACCCTTATCACTTACCTCTTCAATCAAAACAATAGGCAAAACAACAACATTACTAGCAACATCCTTACCACTCGATGCTTCCTCCATCCATTGCCTCGCCTTATCATTGAGGATGGTTGGAACCTTAGATTCATTCCTCATGACAGACTTGCTAACATCCATAACCTTATCAAATTTCATAGAAGCCCATTCCAATTTCTCTTCAAGTGCCACAATCCTCATTTCAAAAACCTGCTTCAACTTTAACATCTGATGCAATACAGGGTGGACAAACTTCACACAATGTCAATAAAATGAGTATCAACCAAACTTCAAAACAAAGTCACTTAATCTCACCAAACCTCAGTCTTAACCATGATTGGCCTAGTAGCATAATTGACCTAGTTTAAGGGCTTTCTCCTCCAAGTTTCCCAAACCACCTTCCAAAAAAATGAATGATTTAGATACCCTTTAAAGGGTTGTTCAACATATGTGAAATCCAACTATGATTCCTTCAAACCAAACTAGAGAATCAATAGCATAACCCTGCCTTAGGCTAGTGAATTAGCCCTATTTTACAAAGGGACTACCTCTTAAACTCTTGAAAATCACCCAAAAACACTTGGAAATCATGAATTGTGTCACAAAACCTCAGAATCCCTCACTCATTTGTAGATTTAGGCCTTCTAGCACGTTGCCCCAAGAAACCCTTCTTTTACTTACAAACCCCTAGGGTTTATTGGATCTCACATTGGTTCCTTAAAATTGCATGAACTAGACTTCAAATGGTCTGCACAAACTTACAAGACCAAAACATGAGACATTCTCTCACCATTTATACAAACCCTTCATTTGCACATCCCTTTTGCATATGGAATCACACACTTTCAGACCCTAGGGCTTCATCCTTCTACTTAAAATTCATTCCCACAACTTTCAAAACATTAAAAAAATCTTAACCTATGCAAAAAAGATCAATCCACCGAGTTACAGAATCAAACAATAGGTGGATTGATCATTTCATGCTTTAACTTCACTCAAAATCCCTTATTCTGTGTGATAGGGCAGTTCAGGGAAAACAATGAGAACTCCTAGCAAAATCAATGTTAAACTCTCAAAATGGAGGAAAAATAAAGCTAACACATTCCCTTACATCATCCAATGACTTCCAAATTTTTTTGGACATGTACGGGTCCATACAAGATGAAATACGTTCAAAAAACATAGGAAATAATAGAGAAAACATTGTATTTGATTGAATTTGATCACAAACTTCACCAACCACCTTTGCTCAAGCCTTTAGAGGCCTTTTATACATTCTCCAATCATTTTTCACCTGTCAAATGGCTTTAACCATCTTTTGAAATCCCTGACCCTTCCTATTCCCTATTTGCACTTTGTCAAATTTGGACTTAACAACATTACATTTCTTTGTGCATCCTTTACTAATGTAACCCCTAAGACTCAAAACCCTCCAATTACATATTAAATGGTCATTTTAGACCTTCTTTAACATAATAGTCTCAAAACATAGCAAATTCCTAAAGTCTACTCAACATTATTGGAAATTGACAAAAACTATCTAATGGTGCCCCTACACCATACACCCCAACATGGAACTTTTCCAAGTCCCTTGGAAAGATTGAAGTAGTTTATCCTTGATAGTATTATTATTGCTTTGCCCTTCACATTTGTCTTCAACAAGTTCACTTTCCCCAAGTGTATCACTATCCTTGTTAGTAGTTTCTTTGTCTCCTCTTGAACCAGGTTTCACTTCATTAGATTGTACTATGGGGTGTCCTTCATTTGTTCCTCCATCAAACTCTGTTGTCATGGTCCTCTTCACACCTATACACACATTGTCATCTTTTGTCATCAACTTATCTTGTTCCTCTTGCATAGTACTCTGCCCCATGTTCTTTTTGTCCCCATTCTTTGCACTGTTCACTATACCTTTACCTTCTGCAACCTCTATTAGGTCTGCACACACTACATTCACTGTCCTTTCCATTTTACAAATCTCTGTCTTATTCACTACATCACCATTCTCTGCATCATCAACCTTCAATAGTCTGCTCACCCCTTTGTTTGCTGCTACAGGATAGATAATTGTCCCAATCAATACTCCTTCTTTGGTTTCCTACCTTTCCAAAGGCCTTTCACTCTCATGCTGCCTTGTACTAATATGAAGCACCATTCCACATTCTTTCCTTTCCCACACCCAAGCACTCCTCTTCATCTTTGTCTGCACATTGCCTTTACCTTTCGCTTTTATTGTCCTAACACTAGGAGTTAGCTTGAATATTTTGTCATCCTTCTCAATAGAATAAGTGTTTTCTCTACCATCATACATTGACCTCCTATCAAATTTTCGTGGTCTCCCTAATAGAAAATGGCAACAATCCATTGGTAACACATCACATAAAACCCTGTCCTTATATTCCCCAATCTGGAAATCCACATAAGCTTGTTCATTCACTACTAGAGTTTGACTATCATTTACCCAAGAGGCTTTGTATGGTGCTACATGAGGTATCTTCTCTAGTTTCAACTTATCTACCATCTCCCTAGATACCATATTATCTTGAGAACCTAAATCAATGACAACTTGACATACCTTACCTCTACATTTGCATGAAGTTTTGAATAGACTCCTTCTTTGACTCATGTCTTCCTCCTTAGGTGCATGCAATAAGGTTCTTACCATAAGTGCT
Source organism: Sequoia sempervirens (assembly GCA_007258455.2). Lineage (NCBI taxonomy): Eukaryota > Viridiplantae > Streptophyta > Pinopsida > Cupressales > Cupressaceae > Sequoia > Sequoia sempervirens. The sequence continues at coordinate 15,998 of VDFB02282316.1, read as the reverse complement.
TCTCCTACCTTTGGGTAAGCAATAAGGCGTGGATTTCTTGAGCTTTCACATTCTTCCTCTTGGACAAGTTGTGTTCTTCTCTCACCTTTCCTATCACCACTTGATGTTGAACCTTGGTTTTCAGGACACTTGAATAATGGATGTCCAAATTCATTGCATTTATAACACCTACCTGAAAAATCATTGAAATATCTCCTTTGTCTGAAGTTTGTCCTTCCACTTCTCCATCCTCCTCTTGCTTCAGGTGCTTGTTCTTTTTTCTTATTAGCACCTTCAAGGTCTTTCTTGGTTTGTTTTAATGTTGAAGTTGTACCTCTGCCCCTAGAAGTGCCGCCTCTTCCTCTTGATGCCTTCTCTTGTCTCTGATGAGCCTAGTTTTTGGTCTAGTTTGGGTAAAATCTATAGTCTACTTGCTCATTGATGTCATGGATTTTGATACTTAAGTGTTGGTATTGGAATAATGTTTCCCTCAAACCATTGACATTTGACATTACCTTATCTCTGTAGGCTTTAATGATATTTGGCATCACATGTGGGTCATCTATGTTGATTTGCATGCGGTTAATGAGTGTTTCTTAGAGTGATTATTGATGTGCAGTTATTGTGCATACTAACCATGGACTGTAGACTTAATACATCAAGTTATGAAGGACACCGCTAGTTGGGCATGTACCATAACGTCCAACTGAGAAGCCACTCTAGGTCAAAGGCAACCGAAAATAGAGATTCTTCATGCAACTAAATGTAACCGCCTTGTAGTGGGCCTTAATGATCAAGCATGCATGGGCGTTACTGCTATGCTGAATCTACACATTGAGTTGCATGTTTGACTAGGTTCCATGCACGCGTAATCATTGTCGCTTCACTTTTCCCTGCTTTCCCTAAATGGCATCTTCCCAGTCATGGAGTTGACTGCCTTGTTAGTTGTAGTATAAATAATGATTTGATGCTACTTCTTTAGGAGGTTGTACGATTCTACATTGTACTCTCATTTTAGTGATAAAGATACACCACTCTTTGTATGCACAATTTACAGTGAATAAAAATAAATTTTTGAGTTTGAACATATGAGTTGTTGTTAGTGTAGAGGATAATTATCCAAGGGGCCCCACTTGGTGAGTAATCCATTCTCTTAATTTAGCAGTAGCTTAGTATTAATTGTTGTTTGATACTTAGTTTGAAATATGGCATTGACTGTTCCTGTAGTCACCAGAAGTCCATTCTATGTTTGTTCCTGTAGCCAAAGCAGATAGAGTAGTTCTTGTTTGTTGCTCAGATCTTTCATTCTTGCTTTGCATTTTAGTTCAACATAGTTGTTGGTTGATGCTTAGTTTTTTCTTTACTTCCTTTTCAATGATTTACTTTCAACATTGTGTTTCTTAGCTGTAGGACGCAATGACTACTTGAGCCCCTAGTGCACATACAATGTTGACCCATTTCAAGTTCACATCCATGGGTTGACAAATTAAATGCACCTTCATAGTGGTTGAATGACTATTTAGGTTAGATGTCCAATCTTTGAATTATGGTCGTATAAGCCCAGTTATGAAATCATTGTAGGAGACAGACATTTTTGGCACCATTGCTAGGGATGGTGTCAAGCTAGGAAGTTTTTGGAGTCATTGGGAGTTTTGTTGTAGTATCTTTGGAAGTTGTTCTTAGCATAATCTTGTATAGGAAGTAATGACCCTCCCGATTCTTTACCATTTTTTTGTGTGAGCTGACTAATAGGGAATGATACCACATGCATAGAGGAAGGAGAAGGGATGTTTATGGGATATTTCTTCCTAAAAATCCTCGTCCATTCCAGTTAGTTGAGTACCAAAACTTATCAGAAGAAGAAGACGATCCAAACCCCTTTGCAGACGCATATCCTAATTTGACTAGTTCTGAAGTCTCCTCAGAAGATCAAAATTGGCTTGAGAACCCCTTTGTCCTTGAACTGCATCAAGCAAGCATGGGTGATTCAAATGGGAATAAACAAAACCAACTGGATTTTCCCTTTCGCATTTCCCATCAAAATGAATTTGACAACATTAAGAACATTCCTGCCTCAACACTCCCCAAGTTCTATGGACTTGTGACATAAGATTTTGATACCTTCTTATTTGAATTTGACATACTCTACAAGAGTTATGATTATACTACTGATTCCCATAGGCTTAATTTATTTCCCACAACTTTGAAAGAGGCTGCATTAAGATGGTTCATAAGCCTAGGTAGAGATACTGTGGAAACTTGGGAGGACATGATGACAAAATTCCTTGAGAAGTACAAGGAACATTGCAGGGGTAGTGACATGAGAGCAGGAGACATTTTCAGAATGCAACAGAAGGAAGATGAGAGCCTGAAAGACTACATTACAAGATTTCTATTTTTCCTACAAAAATCTCCACACCATGCACTTAATGAGGACTCACAAAAGCTACTTTTCCTAAGAGGAATAAATGATGGTTGCACGGATTCTTTGGACCTCATGGTAGGAGGAGACATCTCCCAAGTTCCTTGGGAAGATATCAAGAAGATATGCCAAAATTACTCCAGGGAAACTTCAAAGAAAGGGAGAGCTTATCAATCATCCATGGGTAAATCAACTACTGGTGGAGTTTCAAGAATGTAGATCACTAATTTGTTGGCAGGCTTCAAGCAAGATATTATTAACAATCTGGCTACTTAGCTAGATAAACTTCAAGCCAAAAAGAAGCAAGAGGAGGCATAAATGATGTTGACAGAGTACTGTCCTCATTACAGACAAAAGAAGAGGGACTGCAGGTGTAAGATGGTCGCTAATATGGAAAGTAAGTAGATTCCACCAGAGTTCAAGCCAATTTATATTGAAGAAGACCAAGTCTACTATGTTGCACAGAGGAAGCCTTGGGCTCCAAGACAAGGTATGCCACTAGATCCACTATCCTATGTCGGACCATATTTTAACGCTTATTCATCTGGCAACCAATGGCAGCCCCCATATCCACCCAGTTATGGAGGATATCCACCACATCCTTGGAGTAACCCTCCAAATGCATGGCCTAGCCATTACAGTCCTCCATCTCAGTGGTCAGTGGCAGCAACCTTAGGGGAATTGGCAGCAATTTCAAGGGCACTGGAAACCACCTCCAGGAAATTGGCAGCAAACAAACCAATGGAGAGGAGGGCAACAATGGCCTACCCAGAATACCACTTACATGCAACCACCTTCTCAGCCCCAACAACCTGCTATAATGCCTCCACTTGCTAACCTAAATCCTAATGCACCTAAACCAACTCAGCTACCAGCTCAACCCACACCCAATCCTAATAATAAACCACAACAATAGCCCATATATTCTACTGATTCAAACCAATTTCCTGCATATGTTGTGAATGTAAGTGATATCCATTTGCATTCAGGAACCAAGTTACTAGCCCCTTCCAAGACCCTCATTACTGAGCTTCCAGTGGAAGAGGAGGAGGAGCCTCTGAATGATCCTATTCATCCAAATGTACCTAAAAGTCTTGAACCATTCCAAGCCAAATGGACCGAGCAAGAACCGCCATTTCCTTAGAGACTGGAAGTTACTAAGAAGAAGGAAGAGAAGGAGGATACTACTTTTGACATTCTGGATCAACTAAAGCATATATGTGTTCAAATACCACTATTCCAGGCTATAAAAGATATTCCCATCTACGACAAAGCCATTAAGGAAGCTTGTCTTAAGAAGCCAAGAAGGAAGAAGAAAGACCCAACTATAGTTCATGTGGTGGGCCAACTCACTGATATCATGTTGGGAAAAGTGACTATTCCCAAGTATAATGACCCAAATAGTCCTATGGTAGTAGTTGTCATAAATGGGATTCAAGTGAAGAATGCTATGATTGATTTAGGGGCAGCAATCAATGTAATGACCAAAGACATTCTTCAACAACTAAATATTGCAAGCATGAGATCTACTCCTACTATCCTGCAGCTTGTAAACAACTCTATTGTTAAGCCCGACGGTGTAGTGGAGGATCTTGTGGTAGTGCTAGACTCTTGGAAATATTTGATAGACTTTATGATTCTTTCTCCTAAGGCCACACTAGATGGGTATCCCATTATCCTTGGAAGACCTTGGTTGGCAACTGCAGATGCCTATATTGGATGTCGATCAAGTGACATGACCATTTCAGATGGAAGGAGTACTAAATTTTTTGTTCTTTATCCACTTGCTTAGCCATCTCATGATGAAGAAGATTCTGTATGGCCACAAGTTGGTGAAGAGGCCGAAAAAGTTAATTCTGTGGTGCAACTTATGATGCTAGGAAAAAGCTCTTTCATGCAGCTCCAAGACGAGGATGAGGTGTTGGTTAACATCATTGAGAATCATTATGGAGTGGAGGAAACATCATCTTCTATTTCAGTCAGCACACTTCTGCCTGTTCTTCCTACAACCACTATTCCTGCAGACATTTTTCCTGCAAATGTTCTTGCTACAACCACTGTTTCTGCAGACGTTTTTCCTGTAGATGTTCTTCCTCCAACTACTATTCTTGTAGGTTATGTTCCTATAGAAAAACTTCCTACAGCAATAGGTGCATTCCATACATTTCTGCCATGTGAACTAAAGGTACCATGTGTTAATGAAGCAACCATGGTAGAATTAACTACACAAATACAAGTGTCAGAAGGAAGATATCTGAATGTTAATAATAAATTGAGTGGAACACAAAAAATGTTGTTGGAAAATCTATTAAGAGCCCATCAACATGCATTTGCATGGGATTATCATGACATGAAGGGACCGGATCCTGGAAATTTTTACCCATGGGAATTTATATCGAGTGATTTGCACTCAATTAGAACTATTGGCCACAGGGAGAGTTAACCTACACTAAGAGAAATTGTGAAGAACTACATAGAATTGCTAGATGCTTGGGATTTATCTATCCTATTTTTAGATTACACCACCATAGAAATTAGGAAAGAGGGAGCTAGCCAAGAAATGTGTATACTTTGATATGCAAAGATTTGCAAGGAGAATTTGAATTCAATTATCATGAATGAGAGAGAATGTTGAGGTACGTAGTCTATGCACTAAATAAATTCAGACATTACATAATGGGCTATCAAATCTTTGTACACACTGATCATGCAGCCATTAGATGTCTCGTGAATAAACCTTTGATCATAGGGAGGTTGGTGAGATGGTTATTATTGATGGAGTTTGATATAACTATTGTAGATAATCCGAGGGGAAGAGCTAATAATGTTATTTGCAGATTTTCTTTCCAAGGCTAACTACATCAGCAGATAATCAGCCCATAGATGACTCTTTCCCTAATGAGCATCTATTCTCTCTCAATGTATAAACACCCTGGTATGATGATATAGCCAATTACTTGGTCACAGGTAGAATTCCTTCACTTCTTCCCAAAAGAGAAAAGGGCACTTATTGAAA
>VDFB02282316.1:0-10481 GCA_007258455.2 Sequoia sempervirens | reverse complement strand
ATCAAAGCAACACTAAGATGAGGGGTGAATGAGTGTTGTGTAATTTTTAGTTTTATTAATCTGATAAAAAAAGTACTGATAACATTCAACCAAAATAAATATGCATAAATATAAAGTAAGCAACCAAAACACCATAACACAAGGATTTTTACGTGGAAACCCTGTTAGGGGAAAAACCATAGTGGATGGCCAATTCGTAATATAATTTGAGTATACTCAAAAGGAATGATTACAAAATGGGAATGCACTTGCATTCAGACACACTACCTAGAGCTCACTGCTCAAAATAAGAAAGGCTCATTTCCTTATAAAAGTTTGGAATACTTCCAAGGATTTGAATTGAGAAAGTAGCATCTACAAATGCTTGGTTACAGTTCTGGTTAAGCTCAACAATCAGATTCTACTCCTTCATACTTATTCTGCTCTTCACTCTACTCTTCCTTAATTTGCTTCACAAAAATCCTTAATGCGCAAGTGAAACTGTGCTTAATCGCTTTCCTAATCTTCTGATATTCGCAACATACATCAACTCACATCGAACACACATCAAAATGATAACCAATCACTTATATATATCTCCTACAAGAGATTTGAATGCTTTAGGTTGGCTTCAACAAAATAAGAAATATTCATGAACTATCAGATTTAAATCATCAAAAAATTTAATGTGAATCCACAAGATTCGTCCACAACATAGTGATGACCCAAATTAAGATACTCGACCACAAAAACATTTAAACAATAACTCCTCATGTATCCGCGACACACCATATTCACTAGGCCAACCTTCAAACACTGACGAACAAAAAATTAGACAACCGGACCTCCTAGCTTTCACCCAAATCGATACGAGGCACCAAGATTTTCAAATAACATAGATTATGCATTGAGTGATACTCCCTTGAGATCCACAGCACAAAATAACAACATAAAATCTGTATATGAATCGAAGAACACGAAGTTACCGAATGCTCTGTTCTAACTTAGATACACACTGATCTTCAATCTCTCTACTGGTATGAGAAAAATGCAATGTGCAGATCTACTAGCTAACAAGGGTTGCCATCAATGACAACACCATAAAGCACATGCAGTGTCTCTTTCCAACAATCTCCCCCTTTGGCATTGATGACAACACTTAGTGAAAAATGACTAAGTGTCGGATCAATACCAACAAAAATACACTGCCAACCAAAACTCCAAAAATATTTTCAAAACTATAGCTCCCCCTTAGATGAATAAATATTTTTCACTGTTCTACTCTCCCCCTTTGACATAAATGGAAAAGATAGGGAATCTGCATACAGAAACTCAACAAAAAATTTAGGCTACATGAGTACAATAATTTACACAAATTTGAAAATTTCTGCAAAATTTGTTTTCAACAAGTGCAAGCTTAAGTCCCAACACTTCTTAAGACTCTCCAGAATAGTTATATGACCACAAAGCAAATAATATTGCATCTCAGCAGTTTCCATGTTTGTGGGGTCACTCACCGCCAAAGCATCTTGTGCTTCTTTCAAAGCACTCAACATAGTTTCCATTTTTGGACCAATTAAACCTCTGAGTTCATAGGCTCTTCCCATAATTCTATCATTTTCATGCTTCAAACTCTTTATTTTTTCAATTAAAGAGATAACTTGACCTTCTTGCATTCCAACAGAAATAGTTAAAGGATCAAAACCATCAGAAATAACAGCTAACTCTTTCTCATGATCCTTAACCTTCTCATTTTCCTCAGTAAGTTTTGACAAAGACAAGCATGACTTATAAACTTTTCCACCTTCAGATAGAGCATTATGAACATTCTTCACATAGGTTGCTAACAAAGATTTATCTCTAGCTATCACACCTTTCAGACTACTTAACCTTTTGACATCAAACTCCTTTTGAACTTTGACCAAAGTTGACTTCTCAAGTGACTCAAAATGAGTACTTACCAAATTTATAAGTTTCTTTAGCTCACTGGAGGAGGAACCAGATTGATCCTTGACATGAGTAGGCATGATCCTCTCCAAAATACTAGATGCAAGATTCAACAATTTGTTGTCCTCAATGTGGGATTTTAGAATTTCTTCCCTAGCCTTAGCTTGTGCAAATGATGCAACTTTCATTTTCTGAATTGGGGGAAAAGTAGATAAATGAATAGGGGAATCTCCCAACTAGAGATCAAAATATTATTTTTTCTCATCGAAAAATCTCTTCATTGTCTCTGCAGTGTCTCTTGCTTCCACTAGAATTTTCTTGACTTCAACCTTCTTTTCTTCATCTTCTAGTTCTTCAGTAATTATTTCTTGATTTCCTTTAGGAGCCTCAACTTCTTCATTTGACATCTCCTTTCCTTCAGCTAATACAACCTTAGGAGCTTCAATCTCCATAGGTACTTCTTTATTATCCACATTAGGAGGAATTTGAATATCCTCGGTATCTACATTCACCTCCTCATTTACTAGATTAGATGCAATATCTTCAGCATTCACTTCTTCAACATTGATCTTGTTTTTTGACAGAAATGCTTCCAGGATTTTCTTGGTTTCATCAACAACAACATCAGTTTCACCAATCATAAGTTTTTTCACCCTTGTTTTTCTTTTAAATTCCTTCTTGGCTTTGTTCAGGAGTGACTTCATCTCCTCAATAGACATTTCCAGACATAAGTCTGCAAGAATTCTCTTTCTCATATGCTCTTCTTCTATCCTAGCACTTACTCTTCTCATCTCCAAAACCTCATACAAACTCTTAGGTAAACAAGACATAATTTCAACAAGAACTTTATTGAAAATATTTAGATTTTTTATTATTGCCTCCTCAAGAATTCTTTGTCCTGATTCATCAAAAATTTCACACCATTTGCAAAGGGGCTTGGGGTTTCCATCCTTGACAATAGCATTCTCAACTTCTTCAACTATCATACCTGGTTTGTCATTTTTTTCCTTCTTTGCATTTTCTTCTTCACCAAAAGATTTTCTCTTGGTTACCTTTGTACCCTGAGTGTCAGTAGCCTTTATTTCTTTCACACCTTCATTTGACTTAGTCTCCTCATCTTCTAAGATGACTTCATAGGTTCTTGTGCTCTTGTTCTTCTTCCTCTTACCGAAAGCCTTATCTTGAGCTTTTGCAAGGGCTGACTTCTCTACATGACCGGATAGGGGTACAAAACTCCTTGTTCTAGTTTGGGCAGAGGATGCTGCCAGACTAGCATATTTAGTTTTAGGTTCTTTCCCTTTTTCAACATCTGCTTGTTCTCTTTTCCTTTTGGCTTCTCTTACTGCTTCTACAGATATTCCCATACTTTCTACAAAGACTTCCACTTCTTTCCTTACTCTTCTGACTATCTTTGGATTCTTTAATTGCTCATGGACTTGCATACTCTTTTTTGCATAAGTTCCAAACCTTTCTTTAGACATAACCAAAGGTTTAATCAATAGATGTTGCACATATAGCTCCAAGATTCCTTCCTCAAATTCATATCCCATTGGCATAATCCAAATGGTTCTTGGATCAATTTCTTCCATTAAGCATTGATCAATATCCACCATAAAATAAATTTTGTCCTTGTACTTCTCAACAATAGAAGTAGGAATCCTTTCCCTTGCTTTCATTTCATTTTGAAAGTTCTTGAGATATCCCCATATTGCAGTTTTCCTAGCTTGGCTATCACCAAAATTGAATAACATGTCTCTAATTTGAACACCAACAGGCTTATCACCTCTTTTCCAGACCACTTTCATGACTCCTAAAACTTCATTCATGAAATAAAAGAATAAACATAGTAGTAGATTATCATATTTAAAATAATTCTTCTTGTCTTTATCTTCACAAGATTCTCCATAAGCTGACTTTGAAGCAATTCACACAAGTTGTACTATGCATTCTCCCTAACCATCTAATAAGCTGCATGTACGGTAGTACCAGATACAAATTTTTCTCTGCTGGAGTGATATATCTTATAACCAATGACCATTGAGGAAAATTTGACATCCACATCAGTGATGTTATCAATTGTCATTGCTCTTATGTCAAATGTTGAACCAGTCGCATCTGTGACTGTCTGATTCTTTACCAACTGCAAAATAGGAAAAACACCATCTTAATTTAGACCTGTAACAACTCTTTTAGCTTATTTTGTTATCTTGAAAGGTTGATTCAACCACATAAATTCTGCATGGACTCAAGTCAAGATATATCAGACCCATTTGCTTTCATTGAACACGGGTAATTTCACAAACTATGTGAATTTCTTCTCCTCTAGGATTTTGAATTTGGTCTTGACACAAAAATATTCTCCAACAATGTGTTTGGAATATAGATTTAGCAACTGCGAGCTTCCTAGCTCCTCAATATTAGCATGAACATATGCCCTAATATCTTCAATGTGTAAGACTCCATACGACACAAACGCAAATGTACCTAAGGGCTCGGTCTCAATAGACTTGAAAGGGTGCCATTTAAATTTTGGACGTGGTCTATCCTTCACTTCAACCACCAATGGAGTAGCCATTTCAACAAATTCTCAAGTTTACAAGATTTCCCGATAAATACCTTTTTTCCAGAGTAGGGTTTGAGCTTTGAATCACCTTCACACTTGAATTCTCCCAAATTTTTCCAAAGTTCGCTTCAAAGCTCAAAAAATTCTTCTTCTCAAAGTGCAAAGTGACAAATGAAAGATAGAAATGACCTTTTCATCACTCACATACCTAACTTTTCGAAGTAATAAATGCTTTTTCCCTAACTCATCCGGATACCCTGTTTTCATACACTATGAAAGATAACTCTTCTGTGGACCTTCAATTTCCAATTTTTCAATAGAATTTGTGGAATACCAATGCAATTACTGAACTCATCCACATCTTGGTGTCAATCACCGGTAGGGGGTTTGAAATATTTTCTTGACAGATCCCCCTAGGCTAAAAGCCTAAAAACTAATTCCTGGAGGAATTACCAAAAGTTGATTCTAGTCCTGCCTCATTTTTTGCAACAGAGGGACTCTTCTTTATCCAAGTTTTCTTCATTTTATTTTTGATCTGATCTATAGTAGCCTTCCCTTTTCCTTTTACATACTTTTGCATGTCTCTTCTTTGATTTACCAGACCTCCTCTACAGAATCTAGCAATATGACTGGTTTTGTTACAATTGTAGCATACCACATTTCTTTGTCCAGACTAGTTGTTCCACTAATTTTCTCAATCTGCATTGATTAACAATATGGCCAAATCTATTACATGTATAACATCTGAAATCTCTATGAAAGTTGTTCACCACATTTATGCATTCATTTTACTTATGACCATACTTGTTACAGTTAAAGCACTGCCCAAAGAATGATGGACCATTTGAATTAATTCTACCTCTGCATTGAGCTGCCATATGACCAAATTTATTACAAGTAAAACAATAACCATTGAACCTATGAGCATTAGGTTGTCTTACCAGATACCTTCTAGTGTTCATCTGATTTCCTTGTCTGAATCTCTTTTTTCTAGATGCTGAGCTTTCACCTTCCTCATATCCAAGACCTCGCTTGTCACCATTAGTCCTCTGGCCTTTAATCAATTCATCAAGCTTAGTTGAGCTAACCTTGAACTTCTCCTTGTACTCATTTGTAGTAGCAAGTTCATCTTTGAGATCAACAATGTGCTTTTCAAGTTCTTCCTCATTGTGTTTGGTTTGTTCTAACTCATGTTCCAATTGGATGAATCCATCATTAATTTGGCAGCATTCTTCATATTTCTCTTTCAGGGATTGGGAAAGCTTTTATTCATTCTTCTTTCTATCTTCAATCTCCTTAGTCATTCTTATCATAATAGATTCCATCTCATGCTTCAGAACTATATTCTCTCTAGCAAAATTTTCACATTCTTTTGTCTTTTCCTTCAGGGCTTGATTCAGTTGTTCATCTTCGTGAGCTTATTTATCATCCTTGATCGATCCGGAGTTTGCACTTCTCTTCTCCTTGAAATTATTGATTTTATCTTTCAATGACTCAATGAATCTCTCAACATTGAAGATTTGCTTTCAATTCCCAAACATCAGATTTTGATGATCAAAGATCATCTAGGGCCACCATAGGATTTGTTGTTGAAATTTGCTTGAATCCATTGAAACTTACTTTCCAAGATTTCCCCAGGTGTTAAAAATTCTTCCAAGGACGAGACTCTACGATACCACAACACCATAATGCAAGGATTTTTATGTGGAAACCCTGTTAGGGGAAAAACCACAGTGGATGGCCAATCCACAATATAGTCTAAGTATACTCAAAAGGAATAATTACAAAATGGGAATGCACTTGCATTCAAGCACACTGCCTAGAGCTCACTGCTCAAAATAAGAAAGGCTCACTACCTTACAAAATTTTGGAATATTTCCAAGGATTTGAACTGAGAAAGTAGCATCTAAAAATGTTTGGTTACAGTTCTGGTTAAGCTCAACAATCGGATTCTACTCCTTCAGACTGATTCTGCTCTTTGCTCTACTCTATCTTAATTACTTCACAAAAATCCTTAATGACCAAGTGAAACTACACTTAATCAATTTCATGATCTTCTGATATTCACAACACACACCAAAATAATATAATCGATTACTTATATATATCCACTACAAGAGATTTGAACGCTTTAGGTCGGCTTCAACGAAACAAGAAATATTCATGAACTGTTAGCTTTAAATCATCAAAACATTCAATGTGAATCCACAAGAGTTGGCCACAACATAGTGATGACCCAAATTAAGATGCACGAACACAAAAACATTTAAACAATAATTCCTCATATATCCACGACACATCATATTCACCAGGTCGGCCTTCAAACACTAATGAACAGAAAATTAGACAACCAGACCTCCTAACTTTCACCGAAATCAATACGAGGCACCATGATTTTTAGATAACATGGATTATGCATCAAGAAATACTCCTTTGAGATCCACAACACAGAATAGCAACATAAAATTTGCATATGAATCAAAGAACTTGAAGTTATCAGATGCTTTGTTCTAACTTAATAGATAAACACTAATCTTCAATCTATCTGCTGGTATGAGCAAAATGCAATGTGTGGATCGACTAGTTGACAAGGGTTGCCATCAATGACAACACCATAAAGTATGTGCAGTGTCTCTTGCCAACAAAGAGGAGCATCTTAAACACTATATGGTGGATTTTTGCATAGTTAAGAAAGGATAAATTATGAATAAACCTAATTAAATACATGTTCATGCAAAAGGATTTAGTATATTCATGATTTTTGTATTTCAAGATAATTTGAGGATATATCTAGATAAAGTGAGGGAAATGATTGAGTGGAGAGTTTCCAACAACCTTATAGAGGTCAAAAATTTTCATGGGTTGTCAAGCTTGTATCATAAGTTCATCAACATCTTTAACAAGATTTTCACACTACTAATACATTGAATGAGGAAGGGTCGATTTAATTGGATAGTTGCCATAGGGTAGTGATTTTACCTACTAAAGCATAAAATGATAGAATCATTACTATTGGAACTTCTATATTTTGAGAAAGTTTTGAAAGTGGATCGTGACTCTAGTGGTGTTATATTGAGTAAAAAATGTATACCCATTATATATATTTATGAATTTAAATTTAATGAAGACAAGTAGAAATATTTAATTTATGATAAATAATTTAATGCAATTTTCTTAGCCTTGTATAAGTGGAAACATTATATTTAACAAGGGAGTTACTTTTCTATACTTACCATTAGACATTTAGTTTTATTAAATATAGAGAACATTTAAATTATAGACACATGAAGTGAGTGGTGTAATTGCAAGGGTTTAATTTTGTTATCAAGAAAAAAATTGGTGTAGCTAATAAGGTGGTGGATGTATTGAGTAGGAGGTAGGGGTTTTTTACTACCATGATGGTAGAGTTGATTGGAATGGAGATGATGAAGGATTTATCTTTCAAAATCTAGATTTTTTAGAGGCATGGAAGATTTGTGTGGATTCTAAGACCAAATAGTTATTTTAAGGAATAATTTATTTTTTTAGGAGGAACTAGCTAAGTATATCACAAAGTTCCATATGAGAGAATATTCCTAGGAATTACATACTAGTGTTTTGGGAGGGCATTTAAATGTAGACAAAGCACTTGTCATGCTAAAATAATGGTTTTTGGCTAGATTTGTAGTGCAATGTAAAAATATTATTGAGAGATTTAGATTTTTTCAAATTTTGAAGGTTGTTACCTAGAATATAGGATTGCATAATCCATTTCTTATTCTAGAGAAACAACAAAAATAACTTTTCGTGTATTTTATCCTCATACTACTATAGAATTTTTGGGGCAATAATTCAATATATATAGTGGTTGATAGGTTTTCAAAATTGGAACATTTTATTCCTTGAAAAATATGATGCAGAGCATCTACTGACTTCAAGGGTTCTTAAAACCCAAAACTCAAACTTTGAAAAGATCACTTAAACTTTCACCAACTCTTCTTCAAAGAAACATGGTTTACCAAAGCCTTCAAATGCACTCAAAGTATCTTCAAAACATCAAACACTCATAGAACCTCTATTATTCCTTGGACATCATGAAAATGATAGGAACAACCCAACAAAACTCTCATAAAACACCAATTCATTAATTCTTCCAACATTCACACCCAAGACACTCATTCGCTTGCAGTATTCCCTAATGGAAAAAAATGGGTATATCTTTTCAATCAGGTGAAGTTCCTCCAAACCAAGAATAGATTCTAGGACCCATTACAACCTTATTAAACATATTTCAAACTCAAGTACTGTTGTTTTGGAAAGAATACCAATAAAATTGACTGTACCACTACTACAAGCCTCAAATAGTCATATTTTCCAAAGCACATGACACCTAATTCACTTCTTAATCCAAAATAACTATGGAAAAACATTCAACGGTTTATAAAACTTCAAAACAAACAACTCTTGGAGATTGGAAGACTCATTAATGCTTCAAAATGCAAAACCCTCACTCTAGGTCAATTTTGACTAGGTTTGATAGGGGTATATTGGAAAAATGTTTTCCCGACCTTATTTCACTCAGCCACTACTTCAAACATCTTGAAAATAGTTTGCACAAGATTTAAAAACCAACTTCCAACCTTCTTGAATGCATCTACAACAAATTTTATCTTGAAGCCACCCTTTTCATGACAAAACTTAGAAAATTTTGTGAGGTCAGCAACAAAAACTTGGTAATGTGACTTTCCCTATATTTGCATACACACTTAAATTGAAAAGAAACCTAATTTATCCCATTCCACCAATTTACAAAGCCTCCATTGGTAGAATGGTGGTTAAACCTTACTTTAGACTCTCAAAACCCTTAATTTGGGGTTTTCAAAATAGTTTATAGAAAGAAGACCAAAACACACTTTATATTCAATCAAAACCTCTCAAATCAATTTTGTTTGAAATATTACACACTATTCTACTCAAAAAAATAAAGAACAAGGCCTAGTGGTGTTGTACAGGCCATACAAAACTTGAAAATAATAGAGAAAATTTTGTCAGCAAAATAGAGTACTTTTATTCATAAAATTTATTTCAAGATACAATGTACCATCCTTAGCTTGCCTTCCCAAAACTCTTATAAGGTGTTTACAAAATATTTCTTGACTACCCCATCAATTACAAATGACCCACTGACTTGTTTTACAAAAATGACTCTTCATCTTCTTGACTCTTCAACTTCTTGTAATTTTGCATTTTTTTGCATTTTTGCAACAAAAAGACCTTTTTTTGCAATTTGACTTCTTTGACCTCCTAGAGACCTAGTAGAGACTCAAATACATTTGAAATGGTCTACAAATGACCTTTTTACATGCATTACATGATGAAAATTCAAATTTTATGTGATTTCCTATCAAAGGCATAACACCATTAGGTGTTCCTGCACCAAACAACCGACCTGAAAAAAAAAAAAGAACACCTAAAGTCCCTTTGAGGACTGAGTTGCATCAATCTTGCTTCTTCACACTTGCATACCTTTATCAATTTTTTTTGGACTGCTTCCTACCTTCCTCTTGAAACCATTCACTCACCTTTATCTATCACCTTGATTCATTCCATCTTCTACCTTCATTTATGTCTTCAAGTTCTTTACCTTAATCTCTTGTGCCATTAGATTCACAAACCATTATTCTAATAGTATTTAACTTCCCTCTAACCCATTTTCAATCAAAGGACACAGGACTATCCTTACTATGGTTTCACCTTGCTTTTCCAAGCAATCTTTCCTCTCTTCAATCAATTCATCCTTAAGCTTCTCTTTACCTATTTCTCATCATCTTTTCCAATCATTGGATCACTCTTCCAACTGATTAACATCTTCAACTTTTGTAATGGCTGCAAACTCTTTAAGTGTTTTTCCGATAGATATCCATCTCCCTCACTGCTTCATCACACAACCTCAACATACCATCCATATTACTCAACAAAAGATCCTAGAAGATGCACCTACCCACTCTCTCTC
>VDFB02282315.1:0-23124 GCA_007258455.2 Sequoia sempervirens | reverse complement strand
AATAAATAATTAATTGAGCAATCGCCTTTTACTCTAACAACTAGGGCATCCAAAAGGGAAGAAAAAGTAATGATCAAATCACTAGAGGAGAATGTACACTTTGTAGAGTTAGAAATTGTGTCCTTTGCAATTTCTACTCTATTGATAAGGCTAAGCCCCTTCATAGCCTCTTCACTAGACTTACTATTTTATTAGTCAGTATATTAGAATATAATATTCTCAATAGTTAGAATATCTGGTTATATATTATATTCAAATTGCTAGAAGCTTATTTCTTCTAGAATCATATTTATATTCTTTTAAAAGACTTATTAAAGATGTTTTTGGATTGTCTTTGCTAGGAAAAACTTTCTTATTAGATTTTCTATTCTTGTGTTCTCGCTAAAGGATCATGACTTTGGATCAAGTCTCCTTGAAGTTTTGATTAACCTTTACCAACTCCCTCCCTTTTTTATTGTCATATATGTAGACTCCTTGAGGGTTTCATTAGGTATTCCTTTCTAGATCTTCATTTGCAGCCCAAGATCTAATCTTCTTGAGGGTTTCATACTTGAACCCTTATTAGATCTATACTCTTTTTTCTTAGGTATCACATTGTGAAACTTTGCAACTCATTTTGGGGGACTTTTAAGTGGTTTTTGATGGTTTTAATAAAGATTGAAAGGATTGTTAATGCATTTAACTTGTCAATAAATTTTTTTTTTTTTTAATTCCAAAATTAAAGTTTTGGATAAAAAATGATGTTGTCTAAGCATACTCTATTGAAAAACTATTGATAAGAATGATTTTTTTGTACTCCATATTTTAGTGGTTTCTAAGTGACACGAAACTTCTAAATATTCTATGAACATGATTACTCTCCAAAAAGAATTATAATATAAAAAAGAGAGCCAAAATTCTATAGAAGATCTAATCACAATTTTTCAAATAGTACTCTAATATCCTATAGTAAATATGAAGGCCACTCAAATCCTTGGCTTCCAAATTGAAACAAAATTTTCCATTCCCAGATTTGATGGTGAAAAACTAAACTCTTGGCTTCATATTCTAGATTCTCATTTCAAGACACTGCCTAATCTAACTAACCACCAAAAGGTGCAAATTGTTAAGGTCCATTTGTCAAATTGAGACTTGGATTGATGGAAACATTATCAGATAATGCTTACAATAAGAGGATGAGATATTATTGAGCACCCAAAACTATAAGAAGCTCTTAAGGAAAAAATTCATCCCCTTGGATATCTATGAAACATGTTAGGTCAATGGCTACAACTCAAGAAAGATCATGGTCAATCAGTGGAACAATATATTGATAACTTCAACAAGCTTCAAGTCAAGTTCAAATTTAGACTTGGATTGATGAAGAAGATGTACTTATTAAACTTATTTTTGGTATGTATCCTTTCCTTCATAAAGAGATAGCTATGTTTGATTTTGAATCTTTAGATAGGGCTTTTAAGTTGGAAATGGCTATAGAAAATAAGTTAGGATTTAAAAATGGGATGAAACAAGGAACCTCTAAAACCTCTAGTAATCTTAGTGGCCAATCACAATTTATAATTAAGTCATCCTCCTCTAACACTAGTAGAAATAAATATTTTTGTGGCTATCATGCAAGAAATGGGGATATTCTACTAAGGAGTGCAAGGTACTCCAAAGTTTAAGATAGAAACAAAAACTCCTTGTAGAAGAGCAACAAGGAAATATGGAAGAGGTGGAAGATTCACCCATAGTTGAGATTAATAATCCTTTAGATCTTGATCCTACCCTTTTTCTCATGACTAAGAACTATTCTTAGAAGGCCTATCACAAATCTATTTTTGCACATAATTGTCAAATCAAGAATACTATGGATCTTTTGATCATTGATAATAAAAGTGGAAAGGATCTAGTCAATGAAATATTGATCACCACTCTTCAACTCTCCATATATTATCATCCCAACCATACCATCTAGGCTAGATACAAGAACATGGGCCTTGTAAGTTAATTAATAAGGTTTGTACTATGAAATATTCTATTGGTCCTTTCAATAGATATAACACTATTATATTGCCCAAATATCCTTCTTGGATGACCATTCTAGTATGATCATATAGTGTAATTTTTTATGGGTTCCTAACCACCTTCTAGATAAAAAAATATGGTAAGGTGTATAAGCTTACTTCTACTTCCAGTGTTAAATAACTCTTCATTTTAGGTAAGCCTCTATTAAATAGGTCAAATTATCAAAATAACACTATGTATTATTCAGCAAGCTAAGGAGGATAATCAAGGCAAGATGCCACCTCCTACTATTAGAATTTGAAGATCCAAAAGGTGTTGAAAATGGAGGTAATTATGTAGCCTTAAAACTTGTAAAACTATTATACTGTAGATCTAAATAAGTGTTCTTTGATACAATTTCTTTGTGGGTGATTATCTATTTAGATTCATTTTACCATTTGTAGAAGTAGACAAAAGATTGTAGAAGAATAAGACCAGAAGATAGAAGTGACACAACATACACCGTGGAGAAAGCCTTTCGGGAAAAAAATCCACCACCAGAATCAATAATGTTTGTATTATTTAACCTTAGAACAAGATTACAATAATTCTTTATCAATACTTGCTTGAGATGCTTCTTTTTCCTTTAACAATTCTTTTTCACAACCTACAATAAAATCTGATAAAACTCTCTTCAACTTGCTACAATTTATAGACAATAATGAGCCTTGTAAACTACAAAGCATAAAGCTTATCTCACAAAACCTACACCTATTATTTGCAAGTAGATTTCTTCCATGAAAAACAATTTCAAACCAAGTCCTTCATCAATTTGGGCATCCAAAACTGAAGTCCTAACTCAATGTTGATTACAAAGATATCTTGTAAGTTTCTCCTCAAAGTTGGCACCCAAGAATAGGCCCACTTAACTCATCCTTATAAAATATCATATCATGCAAAAGTGTTAACTCCAAGATGCCAACTTGGGTGCCCAAGGTGGGTCCAAGTCAATCTCTATTGACTGAAACATATCTCTCCACCATTCATGCAAATATCATGCATGATTGATCATCCCCACTTAACTGAATGTATCACCTGTTATTTGTCATGCAACTCAATTCATTAGTCATGTATTCCAAGTCAATTGAAGTCAACTAGTATTCAACTAAAACTAACTACATGAAACTAAAGATAACTGAACCATAACTGAACTGAATTGAATTGAACTCCATGCATGTAAACATCAATCCCTAACTTCTAGGATCTTTACATGCATTACTAAAGTGTTATATTTTCTCCAAAAAGTTAACTAAACTCAAGGTGGGTTCAACCTTCCATGTGGGTACCCCATGTGCTCCTATTTGGTATGAGCTCTTCTTGGGCATCCCCACATGTTCCTATCATTTGGAATTAATTACAAATGTCAATTTACATGTTCATTTCATTTGAATTTAATGTCTTTCTAATCCTAGTGTTGGGGAACACTTTCCAAGGACTTAGGAGATACATGAAATAATGTTTAGGATTGCAATTAAATGGTATCCTATTCCCAACAAAAGGCTTACCAAGTTTCAAAACTATCATTCTATAAATTTAGTTCTATGGTCTTTCTTGCCAAAATTTCTAGTATATAACCTCTCTCAAATTGAGAGTGCAAAAAAATAGAAGCAAATTAAAAATTATAGATGAAGGGAAGATACATAGCCTAGATCCTCTCCTTATGTCTCTCTAGCCTTTACCATTCCTAGAAAGGAGAAGGATGAATAGATAATGGTAACTAATAATAGAGATTTGAATAAGATAATTGTAAATCATATATATACTTTACCAAGAATTAATGACCTTCTAGATCATTTTATGGGAGATCAACACTTTACAAAGATGGATCTCACTTCAAACTATCATCAAATAAGAATTGATCCTACTAATTGTTGGAATTGGGATTTATGAATTGTTAGTGATGAATTTTTAGATTGAGTATTGCTCCTACCACATTGATGCTACTCATCAATTATATTTTCATATCTCACCTACAAAAGTTCATCATTGTGTATTTGGATGGTATTCTTGTGTTCATTAAATATTTAGAAGATCATATTCAACATATTCACACTACTTTAGGTCTTCTATGAAAACAACAAATTCAAGCTAAAATGAAGAAATACTTATTTGGCCAATGCTCTATCAAATATCTAGGTTTTGTTATTGATCAAAGTGGAGTGCATGTAGACCTTGACAAAGTGAAAGCTCTCAAATATTAGCCTATCCCTCATTGTGTTATAAATGTGAAGAGTTTCCTAGGGGGCATGAATTACTACAAAAAAATCATTCAACAATTTTCCTACAATACTTGACCACTTCACCAGATATCCAACCAAAATAATTTTTCATGGTCTACAATACTAAATCAAGCATTCTAATGGCTTAAGTAGACTCTTTTATTAGATTCAACACTTATTCTTCTAGATCTTTAGCAACCATTTTAGATTGAAACAAATGATTCCAACTATACTAGAAGAGTTGTTATTAAATAGGGAGCACATCTAGTAGCTTATCATTTTGATGGCCTCTCTACAACCAAGCTCAATTATAACACCTATTATAAGAATTTTATTCTTTGTTCCAAGCCTTGAAAAAATGGCGGCACTACATTTTTGGTAAAGAAATAATTCTTTATACAATTCATCAACCCATTGTGTTTTTAATTCACAATCTAAAATTCAAGAAAAACCTCATTTGAAAAGGGCCTCATATATTAAATAGTTTTACTTAGTCATTAAATATAAAAAGGGAGTACCAATAAATTTGATGATTTTTTGAGTGGCCCTCCAACTAAAGCATTACATATTCTAGATGTTAGATTTGCTACATATGAGGATTGGAAATGTTTGTATTCTTTTGAAGCAACTTTTGAACTATTTATACATAAGAAGAATTAGGGGTGTTGTACACCCACAATGTTTTGTAATGTTTTATTTATTATTATGTGTGTGGCACCTAGGGTTTTTAGGTGAACGTGCATCGCCAAGGAGTTATAATGTTAGCCACTTTTGTTACAAGAATATTGAAATACAATTGTAAATGTAATTACGGAAGATGGGGAATACACAAAATAATAGTACCTTAAGATTAAATGGGTCACATGTTGTATGGTTTGGGCATGAAGTTTATGTAATACTCACTTGGTGGTTTTGTGAGTTGTTTCTATAAAAGCAAACTACAAGGGTAGTTGTTTATTGGATAAAGGCTGACTGGAAAAATCATTGCTGGGATACTTTGTCGCAAAGAAGGTGTTGAGCTTGCATGGTGAGAATTGAAGCATGGCATGGATGTGTGATCTTTACAAGCTGGTCACATGGAATGCATGGATAGCTTGTGCTTCAGAAGTGTTCATGGAGTCTCTGCAGATGTATTGTAATGGGTTTTTTCATTGCTGAATAATACATGGAGTGTGGATGCTTTTGGAGGCTTGGTTTTTCCCTCTTGAGGGTTTTCCCAGGGTATATCTTGTGTCATCTTTGATGGGTATGTTGTCTATTCTCTTGCATGTTGATGTTGAGTATTTTACTTGCATGTTTCAGATTTGGGTTATGTGGAAATTGTCATTTCATGGCTGCATAGTTTCCTTACAAGTGGTATCAGAGCTTTGATCATTGGATTGGATAACCCTAGGTTGCATGAGAGAATGAAAGACAATGGCAAGATATAGGGTTTTGCAGGTGTTTTATTGCAGATCTGAGGGTTTTGGGTTTGTTGTTATGATGGGTTGTTTGCAGATTTGGGGTGAGAAAATTTTGGCAAAATTAGGGTTTCTTGGTCATGCATTTATATGAGGGTTTTGGGGGTGAAATTTCACAGATGACCTCCTAGGACAAAAAAGACCTTGGTTAACGTTACGAGAAATTGACATATAACATGTTTGATTATTAAAAAATACCACTTCCATTTGGTCAGACGCACGACTGTGACAATGTCTCTTTAAAAATATAAAAATTAAAAAAATTCTCACGGTGTTTAAAAACCGTAAAATAAAAAGAAAAAATAATGAAAATTAAAAAAAAAAAAATTATAAACAAAAAAAAAAATTGAAAAGTTTAACTGCAGACCGCCTCTTCTACCGCTGGGCCAGACCGCAGCCGGGCAGTGGTGGCGCGCCTATAGGTATCGCTTACCGGTCGTTGTCATGGCTTTCGCCCGTGGTGCCGCCCCTCATGGCGGCCTATCATGCCCACCACATAAATTTCAACCAAGCTTAATTATAAATTTATATTTTTAAAATTCCGCTTAATCAAAGAAAGTCCGCCGACTTCAAAATTTTAAAGCCATTTGAATGTCATATTGGTCCAGAGCGTGGGGGGAATTTTATTTTGAAAATTAAATTGATTTATTAATTTTGAGTCCGCCACCTCTCTACCCACGAGCGTGTCCGAGCACCACCAGAAGGCTTCATACCGTTTAAACGGCATAACTTACACCGCATGTCGCTTTTTTGATTTATAGTCAGTGAGTCATTCAACACTATGTGTGTTGTTCACGATTTTGCAGTTTTGAAGGTGTTTTTCTGCCAGTTAGATGTTTATTTTAAGCTTTGAGATGGCATATCGGGTGCATACGGAGTCGTATTTTGGACTTTGAATAGTCAACGGAAAGCTTGTTTAGAGTACTTCTCAGTGGATCAAGTTTGAAGGCATTTTGGCATGGTTTATTTTCTATTTTCTTTATTTGAGCTGGTTATGGGTTTCTTTGACTATGGTGATATTATGAGCTTATGGATTGTTGGATTTGGGATATTTGATGATGGATTCATTGTATGCTCGGTTGTACATCCGCATTATTCTTTGACATACACGCATGTATATGTATTAGCCCAGTGTTGCAATGGTATGGTCTATACTTACTTGTTGCACCTATGACTTGGATATGGGTTGTCTTTGCCTATTGATATTTCAGTGTTGATACATGATCAGTTTTGGTGGCTTGGTTTAGTCACTTGGTTTGCTGATTTGGTTGTCATGTTGAGGAGGTGAGATGGTATTACCAGGTACAGTCATGATATGAGACCTATGTAGTTGACTATGATTATGCAGATATGTGGACACGGGTGGGTTGATTTGTTGGTATATTTGGTGGTGATCATGATGTCATGGATGTTTCTTGTGCATTAGAGACTTTGGCATGTTATGATGGTTTATGCAGGTGCATTGTTGGTGGTATTGGATTGGTTCCTGATTATGGTTATGGCGGTGTATCTTCTTAGATTTAGGAGATTGGTATCACGATGTCATGGATAGCTTGGTTACACGGTTCAGTGGGAGCTTGTGACAGTGATGGTTTTGGCGGTGATGGATATGATGGTTTGGCGGTGTATCTTCTTGCTTTAGAGGATGGTTATCATGTTGTCATTGAGAGCTTGGATTCATAGGTTTTGTGTGAGCTTATGACAGTGTTGGTTTTGTGCATCATGGTGCCATGGGATTGCTCGGTATCACGGTTCAGTGGGAACATTTGGCAATGATGTGGATCCATTGGTTATTATGGATGGTTGTCTTCAGCAGGTGATCTTTGGTGTCATGGAGGAGCTCTTGGATTCTGTATGCTACAGTGAGAGTTCTTTGGTATCAGGTGTTGGAGATGTTGAGGTATTGTTTATGACTTGTTGGTTTTGACAGGTGATCCTTGGTTGTAGGATGGTTTTGTTATTATGTCATGGTATACTCTTGATTACTAGTTTAGAGTTGTGGCATGGTACATGTTATGATGATTTATTCATGTGATCTTCTTTTGAGAGGATGTGAGATCATGGTGTCATGTTTAGGTTCTTGATTCTGCAGTTGGAGCTATGACTTTGATCTTGGTTGGTTCTCTCAGCTGAGTACATTGACTGTTTGCTTGGTGCTTAGCATGGATTGACTTGCCATGTGCCTGATACTTGGAGACTTAGTGAGGCTTGTGTCTTCTTTGTGATTAGAGACATTTGCTTGAGATGTATACTCTTGATGAGGTAGCTCTTTGTGCAGAAGTCTGAGTGGTTTGGCACCAGCTGACGTGAGTTCAACATGGACCAATGAGGAGAGTGTTCTTGGTTGAGTCATGATGACTTGGATATCCTGGAGGAGCATTCTCATTCCCCACTCTTGGTTTACTTGGCAGTTCACTTGAGAGGTATTGCCTATTATTCTTTCAGGTGCATTATGTTTATGCTTTGTCTTCTCATGGATATGGATCTTGAGCCATGGGTATTTGGTTTCTGGAGGGTTCATTTGAGGAGTGTTGGCATGCTTATCTCCTTGTACATGTTGGGTTTAGGAGATGGTTTATTGGGTTGATTTCCTTGGTTTAGGAATGATTACTTTGAGTTTGATCTTCTTGTTTTGAGATGCTTACATTCATGTTAGTTACATATGTTATCTTTGATCTTGGTGATTGGATGGATGGATGTTGGTTATGGATTTTGTTTTGGGGTGTTATGGAGGAGATCATACTTGACACAGTTGGCATTTAGAGGTGTGTGTAGGAGGACATGCTACAGGGTTTGGTTTGCAGGTTTTGCTTATCATTGTGGATGTTCCTTGGTACTACATGTTTACTTCTATGAGATGTTGGTAGTAGACTTGGTATTCCTTTGTGATGGTGCCTTTTTTTTGGGATGTTAACGAAGCGACGCGTTGAATGCGCTCATTCCAGGTTTGCATTCATCTTGACATTTCCCATGCAATGGGAGCTCTTGGATGTGTATGTCATGCTTTGACAGGTTTGCACATGGAGTTTGTCATTGTGGTTTATGGGTGGATATGTTGTTGGCATGAGTTTACTATGATGTATACCTTGAGGGATAGTTGGATGTGTTACATTTACGACGTCACTCTGTTATGGTGATTTACTTGATACCACCGTGCTATATTGATTCATATTTGTGTTTTGAGATATCGTGTTGAGGCAGGTTTACGCCTTTTGTGATAAATGCTTAGTGACATCTCTTGGATGTGTCTATCTTAGTGCAAATGCAAGGTGGAGGATGGGGAGCATCTATGGATGAGATGGTGGTCATCTTGGTTCTGTTACAAGTATCTTTAAAGTTGGGAGCAATATGGAGCACTTGGATTCCGGATTGTACATGCTGCTTGGTGGAGTTTATTTGTTACCCCCTTATGAAATGTATACAACAAATGGGAGATTGTTAGAATTAGGTGTTGTACACCTTGCATAATGTTTGTAATATTTATTTATTATTATGTGTGTGGTGCACCTAGGGGTTTCTAGGTGAACGTGCATCACAAGGAGTTATAATGTTGGGGCCACTTTGTTGTATGTAACATTGGGACTTAATTGTAAAATGTAATTTTTTAATATTGGGGGAATAATAAAATAATAAAGTACCCAATATTAAATGTGGGGTCACATGTTGTAGTATTTTGGGCACATGGTTTATGTAATACCACTTGGTGGTTTTGTGGGAGCTTGTTTCTATAAAAGCAACCATATGGGTAGTTGTTTAGGGTTGGATCAAAGGTTGACTGCACCGTCAAGGTTGGATGTTTTGTTGCAGTGTTACAGGTTGAGCTTTGTGCAGTGAGGGTTTGCTATGGCATGGGATGTGTGATTCATGCTTGGTCACATGAAATGCATGGATAGCTTGTGCTTCAGAAGTGTTCATGGAGTCTCTGCAGATGTATTGTAATGGGTTTTTCATTGCTGAATAATACATGGAGTGTGGATGCTTTTGGAGGCTGGGTTTTTCCCTCTTGAGGGTTTTCCCAGGGTATATCTTGTGTCATCTTTGATGGGTATGTTGTCTATTCTCTTGCATGTTGATGTTGAGTATTTTACTTGCATGTTTTCAGATTTGGGTTATGTGGAAATTGTCATTTCATGGCTGCATAGTTTTTATACATGCTCTACTACATCTCAGTATTACCAATCAAAATCCTTTCTTATACGACACAATTAAAGATGGTTGGTTTTATAAATTGAATCAATTATGTGTTCCCACTAGTTCTTCTTGACTAATGCTAATTAAGGAGGCTCATTCTTCTTCTTATGGGGGACATTTTGGCATCACCAAAACTCTACAATATTTATAGCATGATACTTCTATATTCCCTCCATGAGAAATAAAATGGAATATTGTATTCATTGATACTCTCTTTGTGGCCAAGATAAGACTACAAACTATAAATTTGGTTTGTATAAGACTCCTCATATTCCCTCTCAATCATGGGATTCTATCTCTATGGATTTTGTTAGTGGGTTTCCTACTACTTTTAGACATCCATGAATGCATTTTTGTGGTGGTATGTTATTTTTCAAAGATGGCCATATTTACCCCTTGTAAGAAAAATATTGATGCTTTTAAGGTTGTAGAATTTTTTTAGTAATGTATGGCATTAGTTTGGTTTGCCTCTTTCTATTAGTTTTATTCATGATTCTATTTTTTTTAGTCACTTTTGGAAATCATCTAAGAATCTCTTAGAATGTCAAATTATTTATTCTATATCTTTTTATCCATAAATAGGTGGCTAGACTAAAAGAGTGAATAAAATTTATTTTAGTCTCTTAGAGTATACTATAACAAGAATAAATAGTAGGATACATATATTCATGTTTTGCAACATATCTATAATCGGGCTACATATGCCTTCATAAGCCATTCTCCTTTTGAGGTATGTTATGAATATCAACCTCTTGCTCCATATGATATTCCAATTTATTTTCTTCTTCATCACACCAATAAGAGGAATAGGACCACTATTCTCAATGTATTTATAATGTATCAAAGATTCATGCACTAGTTCAAGCAACTCTTTAGACTTCTTAAGCTAGGTATAAGAAAATTCATGGTAATCATTGTATCCCTTCTAACTTCACAATTGAGGATAAAGTATAGATTTATATGGATAAACAAAGGTTCAAAGGTCAAAAAAATCATAAGATAAATCCTATTGGATATGGACCTTATACTGTTATCCACCAAATAGGAGATAATGCCTTCAAACTTGATCTCTCATCCTAGCTTGGAATTCATGATGTGGTTAATGTTAAATAGCTAAATGATATAAGCCATGCCACTTAGAGGATGAAGCTTACCTCTCTCATCTTGAGCATGATATTCCATATTTTAGCCTCCTTTGGATGTAGATACCATTTTTGAGGTTCATGCATGCTATACTAGGAGAGAGACTACCACTCGATATACTTGGCTAGTTGTAAGGATACCCTATTGAACCAAGCCAATGGATCTCATAGGAATGTTTTAAATAATGTTTTTTGATATTAAGGAGAAAGTGGGGACAATTTCCTCGAAATGGGGAGGAATTGATAAGGCTTAGCGCCTTCATAACCTCTTCATTAGACTTAATATTTTATCAATTAGTATATTAGAATACAATATTCTCAATAGTTATAATATTTGGTTAGAGGAGTATTATAGTATTTTATATTCAAATTCATAGAATCTTCTTTCTTCTAGAATCATGTTTGTATTGCTTTAAAAGACTTATTGAAGATGTTTTGGGATTGCCTTTGTTGAGAAAAAATATCTCTTGTTAGTTTTTCTATTCTTGTGTGTTCATTCTCATACCATATTCTAGGATCAATATATCATATTTCTTTGACCTATTTTCCTCACCAATTTCCAAGTTCTTCCTCTTTTCATACGTGGTTTGAATGTTTTCTATCTTGTTTTGGGGGGTTCCAATGACCACCACCCCCCAAAAAGTTACTTGTTATCACCATTATAAAAGCAAATATCCACCTATCAACACTTCTTTAGCAACTCATTTAGGTGGAACCATCAATGTAAATACCATAATATTATTTCTCTAGCCCACATCTATCTATGAGCCACTAGATTCATTATACAATCCAGTGCTATCACTAGTCCATGGTTGCATGGGTGACTAGGGGCTATATTTTGACTCTAGCCCCTTACACCAAGGAATTGATCACTTAGGCAACCAAGTGCCAAGAAAAACAACCACCACTTTTCTTTTTAAGTAATTTTGGAGATATTTTGTGAAATTAGGTATAACTTGGGCATGCAAAGTCAAGTTTTCAAAAAAGAATAGTTGTTGAAAAACTAGTTCTAAGAACTTTGTAATGTTGCTAATATTTTTCCACTTTATTATTTATGAGTTTTAACATTTTTTAAAACTGTATCTTCCTTTCTATCTTTCGAATTCATGATTTTTTTTCCCAAATATTTATTTTTCATGATTCTTGTGGCATTATAAAACTAGTTTAGTGATCAACATATTACTTAGATTGGATTTTTCAAGATTTTTCACTAGGTAAATAGAGATAAAATATAAAGTGAACTCTTTAATTTTTACTTTTCCATTATATATATATAGTTTAAATGGTTTTTTTTTTCTTGTTGTGTGGAGGTTAATTTCATTCTTAAAGTATTTTAAAAAATGAAAATAATCAAATACTAACATTTAATCGATTTTGTAGAATTAAAGAAAACACACAAAATGGTGGACACTCCTATTAAGCACCTTACACCACACATCTATCACAACTAGAAACCTCAAATGACCAAATTTCTCATTTCCAAGCGACTATGCTCCACATTGGATGATACAACACCTATGTTCACTTAGGAATATGAGATATTTTGCATATAGGAACAAGCTGGATGAAACCATGGGACTTAGTGCACTACATGTTTTAGAAAAAATATTGTTTCATACAAAATCTTGTAGAACTCCTAAGAAGATCTAGCATACATACAAGGAAATATTTGAGATAGTTAATGAGTTTTGAGAATTCGAGATTGAGGCAAAATTTACTACACTTGTGCTTGATTTATTTCCCTATATTGAGGACTTTCTAGTAAAATTCAAGTCATTCATATCGCTTTTATAGGATTGTGGAAAGGATAAAGATGACAAGGAATGCATTTTGTATCATATCTAAGCTTCAAGGATAATTTTCAATTGTTCTCCTCTAATTTTTATGCTTCTATGGATGCATTGGGAGATACATTTACCATGTCTTATTTTGAGGTCTTTTGTGATCACTTGACACACAAAAAGACTAAGTTGGCACAGTTAGAGTCACTTTCTAGTTATAAAAACTCATGTGTTCATATCACAGTCATGTCCAAGGGAAAATGAAAGAAAATTTAAAATCCTAAGATAGAATATACATCAAGTAGTGAGAGTTCCTCCAAGCTTAAATAGAAGTCAAATTAGAAATGTCAATCCACTTCAAAAAATAAAAAATAGTGTAAGCTTGGAGTGTCTTCCTCCAAAGAAAAGAAGAAATTAGGAGATTCTTGTAGTTACCTTATGTTGGAAAGAGACCAAAGACATTAAAGGAACCTATGAAATAGTGCACCATTTCACCCTTTAGGTCTTCTTCCACTAGCATAATCAAAGGCCATGCACTTTTTGTATAGGATTTATCTTTAAAACATAGTTGGATTGTAGACTTAGGAGCCTCACATCATATGACTCATTCATCTTATCTATGTGAGAATCTTTATAATAGTAGCACTTCTCATATTATAGTGGGTAGCTCTTCATAGATTTTAGTTTTGGGTTCAAGGACTATATAGATGATTGGTGGTTATATTGAGGATGTTCTTTTTATTGAGATTTCTACCAATATTCTTTCTATCTACCATTAATTTGTCATGCTGGGGATATATGATAGTTGACTTTTTTTCCACACGATGTTGTCATTTATGATCTCAATTATCTAGTGGTGGTTATTTCTTTAGGTAGAGTTGATTATGATTCTATATTGTATAGGTTTCATGTTTTTGAGTCAAGTAGTGGTTCATCACACATTACCCATGAAAATTATTGAGTAAAATTTGGTATAAACACTTTGTTCATGTCAAATCTAGGCATCTACAATAGTTTAGTACATAGGAGATGATACTTGGTGTTCCTAAGGTTTTTATGCATAGTGGTAATTTTTCAAGGTTGTGCTCTTGGAAATCACCATCAAGAACCCTTTCCTAAGGTAAGTCCCATTTTCCTTATACCTTACTAAAGCTCCAATACATAGTCACCTTATGGCCCTTCCCACTCCTTTTTCAAGAGCCAAGTATGTGCTTACCTTCATTTATGGTTACTTGTATCATACATGGGTGTACTTTCTCAAGTATGAGAGTGGTGTCTTTGTCAATTTAAGGATATTTAGGGTGTTTGTGGATAAGTAAGCAGGTTCTTCTATTTGGAAACTATGCATAGATAATGGGGGGAATATGTGAAAAAATATTTTTAATACTACTACACTAAGCATGGCATTCATCATTAATATTTATTTCCCTAAAATACTTAGTAGAATGGTGTTGTTGAATGAAAGGACATATCACTAAAGAAGATGGCCAATTGTATACTTCAATCTTGATCTATGGATCCCTCCTTTTGGGCTAAGGAAATATTTTTTGCTAACTATATTTAGAATTTCATTCCCCACAAGGTAGTTCTACATACTACTCCAAAGTAGGCTCGGTAAGATATCATGCCTTGTGTTTCCTTCTTCAGGGTATTTGGTAGTGAGGCTTGGACGTTCCTATTGGATGGTTGGTATAAGGAAATGGAGAATAATAATCAACCATTCATTTTTATTGGCTACTATAAGGATGTGAAGTCAAGTATCAATATTTTAATCCTACTATGAAAGATGTCTACTTTCATAGAGATTTCTAGTTTCCCATAGTCAAACTCTGCATCCACTTCTTCTTTCTCACATCTATTGTACCTTCTTTATCTCATTAGGATACCTACACACTAGAGGATACTTTAGATGATGGTTATGTACCACCACCTCCTATTCCACCACTTATGCATCCTATCACTCATTTTCTGCCTCAATGTACCCACAATACTATTTAGGAGGTCTTTGGATCTTTAGTTGGTGATCTTATGAATTCTCACCACATGATCACTCCTATTATTTCAACACATGTCTTCTAATTCATTCTATATCTATTGATCCACATATTCTTTTAGAGGAATCTGGTATTCTAGAGTGGGATCATGCTATAAATGAGGGTTTTTCTTCTTTGATGAAGAATCACACATGGGATTTGGTTTATCTTCCTAAGGGAAGAAATATGATTCAATGAAAGTGGGTGTATCATAATAAGTATGTAATATATGGTTCTAATGGGTGGTATAAGGTACATGTCTTATGCTAAGGGTTTTTTCACAAGTTGAGGGTATTGACTACTTTAAGATATTTGCCTCTATAACCAAGATGGCCTCATTTCTCTTGTTGCATCTTAGGGTTGGCCTATTTACCATATGGATGTAAAGAGTGTTCTATTGAATGGTCATCTTCATGGGGAGATCTAAATGGAGAAACCTCTAGAATTCATGGACTCTTCTCCTATTGATAGGTTATGATGGTATTTGCATGGCCTAAAATAAGCCCCTGGGTCTTGGTATGAGAAGATATGTGGTTTCCTTCTTGCATCTAGTTTCACATGTTTCCACTCTAATCACATCATGTATACTCAAAGACATGGAGTTGATCTTTTGGCACTAGTCTTGTACTTAAGATGATTTGATTCTCACTAGTATCTCCTCCATGCTTCAAGATATATGACACTCATTAATGGAGCACTTTGACATAGCAAATACTGGGATTTTTCACTTCTTTCTTTTTCTATAGGTTATTTAACTTCTATTGAGGTTATCTCTATAAATTAGAAAAAAATTGTAGATTCTTCAATCTAATGAGGGTATTTTCATACATCAACAAAATTATGCCATTAATCTACTTCATAGTTTTAGCACATGGGTGAATGTAATCAAACTCTTACACCATTTCATTCAAGTGTCACATTAGCTACCACTTGCATCACACTTAGCATTGATGCCACTTTATATAGATAGTTGGTGGGAAATCTTGTATTTCACACATACATCCTAATATCACCTTTATTTTTGGTCTTATCACAGGTCTATTTTTTCCATGATCCTCATAAGATTCATTGGAAGGCATCAAGAACATTTTAAAGTATGTTTGGGGCACTACAAATTTTGAAATTCAATACATACCAGGAGCTTCATAGATAGTAGGCTTCATTGAATTGGATTGGGGAGGTGATGTCGATTCATGAAAGTTCCCTTTTGGGCTTATATGTTTCCTTGTTTTTGGTCTATTTGCATGGTCTTGCAAGAAGCAAACCACTATTGCATTTTCATCCATCAAGGCTAAGTATAAGGTGTATTTCTTTCTATCCAAGAGGTTTTATGGCTTCAATAGATCATGACGAAGTTTGATCTAGCATCTAATAGTCCCACTCTTCTTTGGTGCCATAACTAAAGTGTCATTGATATTGCATGCAACCTAGTTGACCATCAGAGGATGAACCACATCAAGATACACATGCATTTCATTCAAAAACTTATCCATGATGAGCATCTCTCCTTAGAGTATTTTCCTAATAAGGAGCATGTTGCAAACATCTTCACTAAACCTTTAGCATTGTCCTATTATTTTCAGTTACAATTGATGCTTGGGTTGAAGGAAGCTATCCTTGGGGGGGGGAAGGGGGGCTTCTTGAGTCCTAGTTCATATTATTCATCTCCTTTTTTGAGAGGATTTGTTCCCATGATGTTTTTTGCTTTTCTTTTATTACGAGAGATTTATTTATTTGTACATGGGAACTTTATTAGGCTTAATTACTAGGAACTAATTCTTATTTTTTCATGCCTTAATTTAGTGCCTCCCTAAGTTGTATGTTAGAGTGGTTTTTTTGTGAATGTAGTGTTGTACATTTTTCACAACACACACCATTTTTATTTTAGCAAAGTGTGAACCTCCTTTATTTTTCTTAGGTTTAGCTTGTTTCCCTAGTGTTAGTATTTTCAAAGTTAGCTAGGTTCCCAAAATTGGTTGCCCCAAGAGAAAAAATTCCATCATGGTTCAATAGAGAATAAAAAATAGTCCCTAGTCCTTTTGGAAGTTTCTCAAAATCAGTTAAGACAAGAAATAAATTTTCTTGTGAATTTTATACCTCAAACCAATCCAAAGGCTACTTCACCCAACATTTCCCGCATGACCAATTCAATTAGGAAGTTTCATAAAGTTCCTTGATTGTGAGAGTTTGGGACCCAAGTGAACTACAACTTTTAGAATATAAAATGAATCAGTTCACTTAAATTTCCCTCAATCAATAAGGCATAGACCAAATTTAAATGAATGTAGAATTCTGAGGCGTATTTGAACCCACTAGATAAAATAATATAATTTTAGTTCCATAGCATTTTTCTCCATTTAATTATTTATAAGGTGGGATTTAATACTTGAGATTTGAACATCATCTGAACTACACCAAGTGAAGTCAAACAAATTTGTTCACTTAAATTTTTCCACATCTAACCATTTAACAAACAAATTGAGATGAAATTATTTGTAGAAATTTGAAGCCTATCTAAAATTGATCCTCAATAGAAAAATGTAGAACCAATTTAGTTGGGATTTCATGAATATCATACCCTAGTGACATCATCATTATATCACTTCTTCTAATGTAAAGTTTCCTTCTCTAACTAACCATAACTTTTATGAATCATCCACTTAACTAGTTCACTTAGAATTTTCCATAATCCATACCATAATGACATCATTCATACATCACTATGTAATTGTAGAATTTCTTTTCATCCAAATAGGACATTTTGAAATAGTCCAATAAACCAATTCATTTGGATTTTTCCATTGACTATACCATGATCACATCAACATTACATCATGCTAATGTAATCCATATATCCTTTTCACTTGGCATATGATTACCTCATGTTGACATCATCATATCGTTTGATGATGTCACCATCAGATATGTTCATTTGAACCCAATATCCACTAAGCATAAACAAACTTGTTCACTTGGAATTTTGTGCTTGACTAGTTGAAGATAAAACTAAATTACAAAAGGTTCATTTACAGAGAAATTGAGCCTATCCAGATAATGAGCTTTAAGCACTTATAAAAGGGTCAGTTCACTTTAAAAGGTTTGCAAAGGAATTATTAAAAGTGGTAAAAGGATTATTGTAAAAGGTCACCTCTTATATGAAAATAATTTCACAACAAAAAATTACGAGTATGATTCCAAATCAAAATATTTCAAGTGGTTTCTCTTGCCTACAACATTAACGACTCACCTACTTCCTATGTGCATTAGTGGTAAAAGGCTTATTGCAAAAGGTCGCCTCTTAGATGAAAATAATTTCACAACAAAAAAATTACAAGTATGATTCCAAATCAAAATATTGCAAGTGGTTTCTCTTGCCTACAACATTAACGACTCACCTACTTCCTATGTGCTTTAAATGACAAAGAGATTCCCATGATTTTTTCCTAGTTTTTAAGTAAAATTTTCCATTTATTTTGTAAAGTATAGGATATTTGGTAAATTGAATTTCTTTCTTTGTAAATAATGTTAAGTTGCAGTCTATTGGAGCTCCCAATTTCTATTCCAATGTAAATATTCTATCCATATAGCTTATCAAAAAAGGTGAACATCAACATAAGTATTTGGCCAACAGAACTTTGCTCCCTAGCTTGTTCTGTGAAGTTTCAACTTCCAACCTTCCCTATGGGATTCTTGCTTCCATCTTCCTCCAATCAAGTTGTTTGTAGAGAATATATTTTCATTGATTATTTGCATCCAAAAGGGATGGAGATTAAAGATGCCAATACCATTAGAATATTCATTGTCTTTCAAATTGCAACTATTTTCTTTCATAATGAAATCTAGGTCATTAATATATAACTAATTTTGGTGCCTTATTTCTATAAAAGGGCTATCATTATGTTATCTATGGGACTAGAAATTGTTGATCATTGTGGGGCATATAATGAATAATTGTTATTTTTCTTCCTTCATGGGTTCCTTTAAGTTAGATCAATATTTTTAATCGTGTATACTTACAAACTTGTAATTATGACATCGATCAAGTCATACTTTTTAAATTTAAAGTGACTTGCACATATCTATTTTCACTATTGAGAAATATCATAATATTGCACAATTGGTCATGTATATTGTGATCCCTTTCTTAATTTGGGATTTTTCTTTGAAGTCTACACCATTTGTGTACTTGAGTAATTTTGGTGAAGCATAAATTGGTTATGGTGTCCTAATATGATTTTGGAATATATTTGTGCAATTTTTTTGAAAAAAAAAATTAAACCCTTCCTCCCTTCCCTTTCCCTTTTTTTATTTTATTCAATCATTTAGAAGAATTGATCAAAGTATTGATAATTTTACAAATCCTTTGTAATAACATTTGATCCATGTGTTTTGGATGAAATTTTGTTAAATATTTATCTATCTCTCATAAATTCATCATGTTCTTAAGACTCCCAAACCATAAATTCTGTTTTTAAAATAGTACATGATGAACATTTGAGTGATGTAGAGAATCAAGACCTAAAACTCAAAGCCTTGGGATAATAAAATTATATTTCTAAATATAATTATCTTTCAAGAGAGGTAATTTTTTTTGTGAATTTTATTTGAGTTTCATGTGACTGTAAAACACGTCAACATATAGTACTTTATCTAATAGGTTAGACTTTAGGACCTATTCACACCTTATTCTTTTAAGCTTACTTAGGTTTATTTTACTTTTATGTCTCACTTCATAGGATTAAGACACTTGGCATAATCTTGTATCTTTTAAGCCTTTTTACTATGCTAATAAAGTAAAGTTATTTATTTCCATTGTATTACTATTGTAATTACTTTTTGTGAGACAATTCAACATTTTCGTTACAACTCTCATTTATGGAAGGTTTCTTTGGATTTTGTTGATAAATTGTTCTACATGTGGATTCACCATTACTTTGACAAACATTGTACGGCCATTGTTTAGCATTTGAATCATCAACCTTCCTAACTAGGGACACGTTTTATCACCTGTCTTTTGGCATATTGGTCTTACTAGATTAGTCTAGCTTCTTTTCTAAAAGTAGTTTCTTTTTTGCACAACAAAGCTTTAATGTATTTAATTAACTCAATATAAGTTTATTGCATTCTTATTTATTTTATGTAAATTATAATTGTCATTTTAATTAGTATACATTAGGGAGGTTAAATTCTACTTATTTTGTAGTTTATTTTCTTTCACTTATATGATGATATAAATATTTTATAGACAATATGATCATATCCTTTTGAAAAAATCCCATTAGTGAATCAAGAATAAAAGGGTTGCATGTCACAAATTATCTCTATATTAGAAGGATGAATAGTAGTTAAAGACAAGGTACTTTGATATTCCATGATGAAAAGATGTAACATTGAAGATTAATCCAAGGGTAGTTGGATTAAGATTCCAAAGATTATGTAACAAACACCCAAAGATGAATAAGTGGTATGAGATAAGGATTGATATAAAGTAGAAAATTAATCACTAATCATACATGAATTTGCAAACCTTAAAGATGTTAACAATGAATGGTACGATAGGTAAAAGCAATGTCACTCAATGGAGCTCAGTCCCTATAATACATATATAACTATGAAACACAAATATGAAAAAAAATTCAAACCCTAACTGAATATGAAAAGGATGTTAATTAGTCAAAATTTATATCTATATTAAAATCATCAGGGGGATCCTTAGGTCATATAAGCAAATTTAGGTTCATAAAAAATGTAAAGAATTAAATAAATACAAATAATTAAGCACAATTAATCTAGATTAATTTTAAAGTTGGATCAATAAATAAAGAATAATAAATGTGAAAATTAAATGAGATGAATTAAGTACTTAATCTAGGAACAATGATGAAGATTTATACCAACATCATGGTGGAATTACTCAACAAGGTAGTGAAATTTATTGCTCTCAATCTAATGACTATCTCAAAATGTGAACATGCACATTAAACTTTGAGGATGAATCTTGAGCATTCTAGGTTTGATTTCAATTGTTGTAGATTTAATATTTGATGTGTGGATTTGAATTGATAAAATGCAAACTTTTGGAACTTATTTAGCTTTATCTCTAATTTCTTATGAGCTAGTAAGGACTATAGTGTTTATAAATACTGTAAGGAAATTTGTTGGATGACTAGGGTCAAGTTCTCCTTGGTTAGATCCTTGGATCAATTTTCTTTACAACTTTGAGCAAATATTTGAAGACATTATACACAAATATATGTGAAATGTAGATTTTGATTCTTTGTCCCTTAGAAAACTAAAATGCACTCTACATTGCTTTTTTATTCCTAAAAATTCTACATATGAATTAATGTCACATTGAATGTCTTTAAATACCAAGACATAACACCATGTCATACAAACGTGTACCAAGTTGGCTCACAATGACTTGTGAAGAAGGTTGAGAAAGTTAAATTTTGAATTTGAGATTCATTATTGTGTGTCATGGGACTAATCTCAAGCAATGCAAACATAAACCTAAACATGGAAATGAAAATCTCGAGACAAGGAGTGAATGTATTGAAGTGAGTGTGAATGAGGTGTAATAAATGAGGGTTAACTGGTGAAATGTGTGGAAATGAATATAACTTATAGGAAATAGGGATAGATAAGATCGTTGTGTATGCCAAACCTAACACAATACCACACCACTTATCAATATATATTTATATTATAGACATTCTATTAAAATGAACATAAAACTAAATACAAATGATATGAATATACTAATTTCACTATTACACTTATTTAACCTCTAAATTGGAGTAAATTTTCTTCTACGGACCTCAACTTTTAATTTTAATAGCAACTACGACTATTTAAAATACTTTCATTAAATAAAGACATTGCAGGGAATTTTATTTCCAAACAGCTAGGATGATTCACATTTATCTAAGAACAACCTTCGAAACTTGAAAATTAAATATACCGGGAGAAGAGCCAGTAGCCGCCCGCCATTGAATAACCGCCACCTCCATGTTCACTTAACCCCCAAAAAAAATTTGACTTTGATCCATTAAAAAACTTTATGTTATTGAATAACTAATTACAAAAACACCAATAGCCGCTCATTAAGTGCTAAAGTGACTGATTTAAGTGGATTTTAAGTGCTAAAATAGCTATAATTGATTGAAATTATAGCGAGCAGCTACTGGGATAGCCCTCTAAAAGGTGACTTTTTTACCTCCGCGCACATATCCAATGCTCCCGCACTCAATCGAATTGCCCAGAAGCTGAAACCTTAGTTATAAGCACTTAACTCATATGCGAAAAAAACCCATAAATTTTTTTTCCGATTCAACATACGGTTTGAATTCTACGGTT
Source organism: Sequoia sempervirens (assembly GCA_007258455.2). Lineage (NCBI taxonomy): Eukaryota > Viridiplantae > Streptophyta > Pinopsida > Cupressales > Cupressaceae > Sequoia > Sequoia sempervirens. The sequence continues at coordinate 893 of VDFB02282315.1, read as the reverse complement.
GTGCGAAGTTAGCCCTAGCGACTACTCAGTCTTCTCCCCATGCACACAACTGCCAATAACCAAGCTTCCACTCATGCATTACGTCTTCTAGGTAGCTTGTAATTCATTTGGCGAAAGCCGCACAACTGTCCATTTCATAAGATGAAGTAAGGAGTTGGTCTTTTTTCAGGTCTTGAACAAAGGAACCAAAAGTGGTAATGAAGATGGGCAGAGAGCTCCACTGTCAAGAGTGTACAAAGTAGAGATGATATTTCACAGAGAACAAAGGGAAGAAAATCCAATCACGAACAAAACGCATAAGTCTTGAAGAGCCCTCCTGTATAAATCCTATCACAAATGCAGCACTTGCAATACCAGATACTCGCCATCTCCTCTCCTGTAGATATTTGTTGAAACAAGATTCAATCTTTTCCACCTGGGTTTCTCCCCACTCCGCCATGTTTACAGATTTGATGGCTTGTTCTAAGCATCTGCTCAGATGGACAGCGTCCTCTAGAGCCATACAGGCGCCCTGACCAAGATCAGGCGTCATTGGGTGCAAGGCATCTCCAACAATGGTTACGCTTCCCTTTCCCTTTTCCATCCCTCTTCCCCACTCCCATGGCCACACCCACCTCACCTTCAGATCTGCCATACTAATGCTCTCTGCTGGGCTGGATTTTATTAGCTCTTCAATAGGCTCAGGGAAATCTCTAACCATCTCTAGAGTTGCATGTCGAATCCTCTCAGCATCCACACATATCTCTTCATCTAAAAAATCGAGTTGAAGGTTAGATTGCAAGCTAGTCATGGTAAATAGCAACAGAGAATGAAATAAGTTTGACTGAAGATTTACTTCTCATTGGTACCTAGTATATAGATAATCGATCTTATTCCATTTAATATAATGGTCA
>VDFB02282314.1:0-64173 GCA_007258455.2 Sequoia sempervirens | reverse complement strand
CCATGAAGTTAAATTATTTTGTTATTTGACCACCTTAGTGGGTATTCTTTTATAAATATAATCCTTGTGTTAGTAAAACCTATGGAATAGGGTAAAATCAAGGGGAAAAGGCATGAATCAATAGTACGAGCAACCAAATACATAAAAATCAAACCCTAAAGACCCTAGTCCAACAATGAAGCACAAATGAACATAGAAACATAAAATAACAAAGCAATATTACCATCAATTCATTTGTCATGGTTGAATCACCTTCATTGCTCTTCTCCATTTTTCTTTATATGCTTGCTTGCCCTCAGATTTTGAGTATGCAACAGTAAGCCTAGTGATAATGATAGAAAAATATCAAAGATAGTAGTAGTGGTTGTAACCTTGAAATGAAAGTGATAGGTCTCTTTTATAGAAAACCAAATTTGAACGAAGGGCTAGGATTGAATGATGAAATATGATGTTGATCAATGGATGGGATTGCTTAGAAGCATAGAGAAATAGGGTTAGGGATAAATTAAGGTTTAGATAAGGATGGATGGTGGAGATTAAATCATAAATTAATTCAATCAAGGGTGGAGGTTAATTGAGATGTGAAGAGATAAGAATGGCATAGATAAAGAGGTTGGCACATAAAAAGAGGTTGTCGGAGTAAATTAAATAATTATAAAATTATTTAATTTAGGAGGGAAAGTTAATAATTAAATAATTAAAACAATTATTTAATTATTTAATTATAGAAGAAAGCGAAAGTTGACTTTTAAACTAAATAACAATTTAATTTAAAAGCGGAAGAAAAAGGACAAATTAGTAAATAATTAAAATAATTATTAAGGAAAAAGGTGAGAATTAAATAAATAGGATTTATTCAATTGTAGAAGAAAAGGCTAATGAATAATTAAATAACTAAAATAATTATTTAATCATACAAGGAAATAATAATTAGATTAATTATCTATTCATAGAAGGAAATAATAATAATTAAATAAATAAGAATTTATTTAATTATATGAAAAAGGGGACATTAGTGACGTAATTAAATAAATATAAATAACTTATTTAATTAATCAAGGAAGAACAAAGGGGGAAAGTGAATTAATTAAATAATTATAATTATTTAATTAATAGAGGAATATGACCTTAGACCATAATTAAATAATTAAAATTATTCAATTATGTGGTGGAAGAAGTGGAAAATGACGTTCGCAAGCCTAGGACATTTTTAGTGTCTACATTTTACCTCTCTTTGATACAATGTCGTTTATTGCATTGTGTCAAAGAAAATTAGCACAAGATTTTCCCTAGTACAAATGGGATAGACCTATGCCCCCTTAGAAATTTTTTTGCAAATTTTGAAAAATTTAAAAAAAATTGAAAAAATTATTCTGATAAGAAAATTTGACATTAGATATAGTGTTTATAGCAAAAGGACTTAATCTTAGGACTTCCAAGATAGTTATATCAGGGTTTGGGACTCAATAGTGAGTGCATGCAGTAAAAACCCTAGCCTTGGGGGGGATAAATGAAATTTTGGTGGTAATTTTGGACATTTGTGCATTTTACCCTAAGTGAATAGTGAGCTCTGAGTGAGAACCATTGCATAGTTATTTTCACAATGTCTCCAATACCACATTCCTCACACCGCGAATTCTAACTTAGGACCTTCAAACAGCCAGAGGGCTCCTGGGATCTGGTATGTATGCCTTCCTTTCTTTGTAATTTTATCATTTTGCACAAGATTTTAGGGTCAAGATTGAGCAAACATATGCAATGCACCCCGTTCATTGCATTTGTTGTTGCATTCACCGAATGTGAGGCAGTTCATCGCATTCATTTGGTGCGACACAATGTTGCAATGCAAATGCCAAGTTAGGTTATGTCAAATGCAGTGCGACGCATATGTTGAAATGCGACTCATGTGTTTCGTGCACCGCAAGTATGGTCAGAAATGTTGCAATCGAGATAGTGAGCCGCATGTGCTAGTTCATGCGACACATGTTTGGTTATGCAATGCAACCAATGGTCCATTCATCGTAAATGATTTTATGCGATGCATATGCTTGGACATGCGACACATTTGTATAATTAAGATTTTTTCCCTAATTTTGGATAAAATTTCTTTTGCAATCAAGGTCAAATAGGTTTTCTTAGGATTTTCAATTGATGTAGTGCACTTGTTTGTGATCTCAGGTGAGATATGACCCTATTTATACCCACGAGAGTCAACCATCGACATTTAGACTACGGGATTAGTTGTTGGATGAGGATAGGGACTAGTTACATTCCCTTAGATTATACTATGTGACCTTCATGCCCGTGATTAGGGCTAATAGGGGACTACTGACTACACTGGCAAAGAGATGGCACTCGGAGACCAGCTTCTTTCACCTACCTATAGGAGAGGCAATAGTGACTTTGGAGGATGTTTGGCGTATTTTGAGACTTTCGATCCAAGGAGCACGTGTATCCTATGATCTAGACAAAGCATGGATTTAGGACCATTGAGAGGGATTTTGAGCATGAGGACATCACAGAGATCGAGGTTGAGGAGTATGAGATTAGATGGGATGTATTGGTTGATCGGTATGAGCAATTTTAGGTAGTCCTTGGCACAACAATTGTAGGTATTATTATTCTAGATCACCGAGGGCACAAATTTCCTGTCAGTTAGGGAGAGATGTTGATAGGCATGATGACTAGAGGGATAGTGTACGCATGGGGGCCATGCCTATTGGCCATGTTATATTTTTAGCTACATGATGTGGCACACAGAGGATCACATTCCATTAGTTGTGGGACTACATTACTGATGATCTAGGCCTAGGAGCACATCGTTGTCTTCTAACTACTTGTGGGAAGCGGTTAGGAGTTGATATGCCTTATGTTTATCGGTATAGAGTGGTCACTTAGACCAGGGCTAGAGATATTGGGTACTAGCAACATGCCATAGATTTACTTGTCTCTTTTATTTGGAGACCCTTTCAAGACTATCAGCCATGGGAGGACAATACACAACACCTACCCTACTGTTGGCAGGCCAGTTAGTTGATTAGGTGGACAGTCCAATCATAGCATATCATTGAGAGGTACCTTCCAATTTAGGTGCTCAAACAATTTGGAGAGTGCTAAGGACTACCAATGGGTACAACAGAGTTTGTATGATCCTCACGGGAGATTGGCCAATGGGGTCAAATGGTTAGTGTTGTCATCGTCAAGCAGTACACAGATGCTCTACATCTTGTATAGTGGGGTGTGAGAGCCGAGGTTGTAGATGCGGGAACTACACCCGAGTATGATGCATGGTGGGCCACCCATAGGTTGGATCCTTTAATAGACCCTAATTAGCCAGCATCGGTGGAGCAGAGAGGCAGGGGCCCACATGGCCGGTTTAGAGGATGGGGGAGAGGGGATGGAGGATGGGGCGATGGAGGGAGACGGGATGATGGTGTGGAGACCGAGGAGACCATAGAGGGAGGGTCATACAAAGGAGAGCCAGGGAACAAAGAGTGGTTAGACCACTCTCACCGATTAGGGAGGCACTTGAGCAAGAGGTTCTAAGAGTGTAGGAAGGACCTCATTCAAGGGAGAGCAGTAGGAGGTGGTCATGGAGGAGGTTGAGTGGGAGGTCAGAGAGGAGGATAGGATGGGAGAGGATGGTATGGGAGAGGAGGAGCGAGCATTGTGAGCAGAGATCGTGATGGGAGAGGGCCTCGGGGAGGGGCTTCAAGATGTACCCATCTTGGGGGATATGGAGGAGGTGGAGGGGGACAGGGCTATGGATCATAGGGTTGCAAGCTTACAAGCTCAGCTTTAGGCTACAGATTTGAGGATCTAGACTCTACAAGATGAGGTGGATAGGCTCACTGCAAAGAGAGACATGGTTGTGATTAACAAGCAGAGGATAGAAAAGTGATGTCTGGATTTTATTGAGACTATTAGTGAGCCCATAAGCAAGCTATGCCACTAGTTGTTTCAGGCGAGACAAGAGACCAAATATTATAGAGACATATGTGAGTGCCAAGTTCTGTCAACAGAGAGGGCACCATCTTATACGCAGACATGTAGTTAGAGTAGGTCACATTCACATAGGTCTTAGAGTAGTGGAGGGGTTAGTCAACCTAGACCATCTCCTTATGATCAACCATCAAGGTCAAGGCACAAGCCATCAGGATCATAGCTACCACAGGACATACATGAGCAGCAGCCTTCCCCATGACCATCCCCCTTAGGAGACATGGGTAGCTTTGGTTAGAGCTTATTTATGACATGTATGAGACACTTATATTTTTTTGCCTTTGAGCCCAACAGGCCCATTTTGACAATAAGTGAGACCTCTGTGCTAGATATGTTTCGACATATATATATATATATATACGAGATGCATGATTTTGGTAGTGACTATATGATTTATGTTCCTATGTTTTATGCATGTTTATATGATGGACTATGATGTTTTATGATGTTATAGATGCATTATGATAATGATGTGATGAGATTATGGATATGGATTATGTAAATGCAATGATATGATCATTTGATATGTATGCAATGTGATATGTATGATCTCTTATGGATATGTAAATGTGATGATCATGTTGAATGTATGCAATAAGATGTATGCAATGTAAATGATTTTGTGGATGCAGGATGATACTATATGACATGTGATGCTTATATGAATGCACATATAATTTATGATGACATGCCATCTATGTTTTTGTATTTTTTGATGCAATATGGATGACCTAATATGCTTATGACAATGCCTATGATACTCTAACATTATTACGTATGTAGGATATTTTTGTGCATCACAGGCCACCATCAAGATGGGGATAGAAAAAATGTTAGTGTGGAGGACATGGATGTTAGCATGGAATTAGTCGAAAGGAAGAGGGATCGATATTTTGCTTAAGAGATTCTAGGCTTGTATGCTTATCATCATTGGGCGTTAAAAGTATGGAAAATGGACAATAAACACCATGGTATGACATAGACCAAGGTGTACAATGTTATCCCTTTGCAGGAAAAACAAACACTCGACAAGAAAAAATGTCATGACTCATACTAGGAGTGGATTGCTCCAGTCTTTTTGTCAAGACAAATCACAAACAACAATCAAAGAACAATCACGTCATGAGACATCATCGCTCCTCTAAATCCTTCTTGCGACATCCTCGAGGTGGCTAGTAACATGACCAATAGATAAATCAATAAAAAGATAAGACAAACTAGACCAATAAAGTCAATAAGAATATAGATCATTTTCCAATGATTGTTTGTTGATACGACTAATGACAATGATTGATTGATTGATTGATTGATTGATAACACCTAGTTTTAGGAACAAAAGCATGTCATATAAGACATCAAGTCTGGTTTCGATCATGTAGCCACTTGTATAAGGAAAATGATAGAGTTGATAAATGAAAATGTTTGGTTTCAAGAAGGACACATCCTATATAAGACAAGTGATGAAGTCGAGTCTAGTTTTAAGAAATGAAGCAAGTCGTATAAGACATCAAGTCTGGTTTCAACAATGCCACCTCTTATATAAGACCCTTGATTGACTGATTTGATATTGATTTGATAATTTAGGCAATTGATTGATTTGGATTGAAGGATAATTAGATAGTTAGTCTATTAATTCATGATTTGATTGAGACCGAGATGATTTTTTATGTTTAATCAAAGTGTCGTCTTATTATGTTATGGAAAGTGACTGATCTGATAAACCCTAAGGGACTAACCTAGTGCCTTGGGGGCTCATCGAAGATGGCCTTTCCTACATAACATGCACAAAGACATCATAGTTTGACTGAGTTGACCATGGATTGTTTATTATGGGTTGAATCATAATTGACTTGTCCTAACAAACCCTAAAAGTCTAACCTAGTGACTTGGGGGCTCATCAATGATGGCCTTGTCTACATTATACACACAAAGGCAATGTAGTTCGACAAACTTGGACTTGATAGGACTTGACTCTATTTTTGAGATTTTGAAGTTATTTGGATGTTTTTGGATTTTGGCATGTTTTATTTTTTTGGATTTTTGACATGTTTTGATTTTTATTTTTTTTGACATGTTTTAATATTTTTGGATTTTGGGGACAGTGAATTCGATAATAAGTCTAGGTTCCAATGAAGATGAGCGTTACTGGCCCCAGTCAAGTATAGGATTAAATCAGTAGGATTATCTGATAACTTATTGGATAAAAGGAAAGAAAGATGATAATGTCACAGCCTGCACGAAGCGAATGCAAACAAAGCAAGGCGGATAATGGGAGAAGCTTTGGGAGGTAAATTTATTATACAAGTGGTGAGAACTAGATAGATGCATAGATGGCGATGGGTGACGCAATCTACACATGGCACTGCTTGCTGTATTTCACCATAGTAATGACCATAGCGCCACCGGCGGCTGTTATTATCAATTATTTCTTTTATCATTTTCTCGATTTTTGATTTTTTGCACGCAACAAGACGCCCGTCAGCTGTGTTTTTCACTAAGGTGACACTTTATTTTTTTTACTACATTTTTTAGGTTTTGACGAGGCCTTTGAAGCCTAGATAGAATGATGCGAAGTTGCTGGATATGTGGGTCGACAATGGTCACCCTATGAGCCAAAATATGCTAAACGAATCCCATATATTAAGCGCTAGCGATTTTACCTAACCCAACACACTCCACCCTTTCCAAGATTATGCCTCTTTTCTTGATTATTAGGATTTTCCATTAAAACCAAGTCATTAATGTCAAAGTGTTTGACCAAAACCTTCTTATTGTAGTTGTGACGAAGACGATTTTGATAAGCTTGTAGGTGGACCAATGTATTTTTTCCTCGCCCATCTAACAATTCTAGCTCATGCAATTTGGATACATGATATTCCTCATCATCAATAAGCCCTTGCATGGATACCCTCAAGGAAGGTAACTCGACATCAATAGGAAGGATACAGGCTTCAGAACCAAAGACTAGGGAATATGGTGTGGCTCTTATGGGAGTGTGAATACTAGTTTGGTAGGACCATAAGGTGAGATTAAGTTGGAGGTTCCAATCATGATGAGCGTCATTGACAGTCTTCTTCAGGATTTTGATGATAGTCTTATTGGATGCCTCGACTTGGCCATTACCTTGTGTAGACATAGAAAATATACAAATTGATATTGCACACTCAATCCTGATCTACTAGCATTGCCTCATCTTGAATTATCCCTCTATCCAACCATTTAATCGAATAAGCCTTATTTGATTAAATCCGTCATAATTCCCATTTTCATTAAATAAATCCCTCGATTTAATTAAATCATTGTCTCTGTGTAATTAGCTAGGTCACTTCATCTTCCTATCTTTGATTTAATTAAATAATTCATATTATTTGATTAAATCTCTAAAGTTCATCTAATTAAATTAAATAAATCAAACATTTATCTAATTTAATCTAACATCACCCCCTTTGGTTAAATAACAAAAATATTTATTAACCCTAGTCTCAAGCCTCTTCCCTCATTTTGAGTTATTTAAATCCTAAAATCTAAGTCAAAATGGTCAAATCAACTAACATCATTTAAATTAATCAAATCATGATTAATGCTAATCCTAATCACTCCAATCCTCTAGATTTTGCAACTTGCACAATTAAATCATTTATTTGATTTAATAATCATCTATTTTCATTCAAAAATGGCACCAAAAAGGGAATATTCCTCCAAGTTTGAAATCTCCCCCCAAATAGACTTGTCCATCCAACAAAGCATTTAAAGCTCTTACATTGTCTCTTACATGTCTCCCACTTGGCATTTAACTCATCTTTCATCCCCCTAAACATGTCATCTCAACAAATTCAAATTTCAAACTTGCACATGGATCAAAATGTGCTCAACCTTCATCCTATCAAATGTTGACAAGTGCCACCTTGCCATTGGTTGAATGTTAGTCCCACATTGCTTCATTTTTGGCATTCATCCATCTTAGCATTCTATAAACGAAGAGCTCATCCTTCATTTTATCCATCCACCAATTGAGTAAACTTACTATACTCAAATTTAGAGCAATCTTCATCCATAATTTTGAATCCATAGCCAGGTTATGAAGGTTTTTTTCATCATGGAGCACACTTGAATCTTCAACAAAGTGGATCACCATCACCATTCATCATAAAAGCGTGCAAAGGATTTGGGAAAGGGCCAATTTCCATATCAAATTGGCACCAACTCCCCCATAATATCAAGAGTTTGCATGTTCTCAATAGGATTTAGCTTATTTTCATCTTCTTTCATTGTGTTCTTGTTTTATTTCTATTTCGAATATGGTTAAATGGATTTTATGGGGAACCTCTATTCTAACTTGCATTTGATCTTATTAATGTGTTCATTTGTTGTGTTCTTGCAGGTATTAGGATCTAGGTTCACACCTTGGGGATAATATGGAGTGGTAAAGTGGTGTTGGATGTGGAATTTCTCGCATAATTGGTAGACATATTGGTTCTTAAAGGGACGACCGTTATTGAAGTAAGGATAGATTACGAGACACCATATTTACAAATGATGTAATTAAAGAGGAATTTAGATATTTGCTTACTAGTATTGTATGTCATAGGAATAGCCTCTATCAATTTTGTGAAATACTCGGTCATATGACAATGAACTTATGGTTGTTGGTTGAGGTGGGATTCATTTTACCTATTAGGTCGAGTCCCTATTGGGTGAAGGGTCATGGTGATGTGATTGGATGGAGTTCTTGTGCTGGTGCATGTATAAGATCTCCATGTATTTGGCACTGTCTACACTTCTTGACAAATTGATATGCATTGTGTTCTATTATGGGCTAATAGTATCTAGCTTGCATGATCTTCTTACCTAAAGTAGGACCACTTGAGTGAGCTCCACATATACCTTCTTGTACCTCTCATAATGTTGTTTTTGCTTCATCAGTATCAAGACATCTCAAGAGGATGTTGTCTTGGCTTCAGCGATAAAGAGTGCCACCGATGGAATATCTAGAGGTCTTACAAATGAAGGTCTTGTATTGTTTGGTAGATAGATCAGGGGGGATAATTTGGTCATTTAAGTAATCATATACATCTTTATACCATAGGACCAACAAGTTTTTACACCATCTCAAGCTCGAGGATATCAAAGGTGGGGACCAAGAGTTGTTCTACCAAGAACTCATACTGTGGCATGTTATTTGGAATGTCCAAGAGAGATCCAATTGTAGCCATTGCATTAGCTGCCTTGTTTTGGATTTTGGGGACTTTCCAAAAGATGATGTCATCAAAGTATTGCTTAAAGCTATCAACCATTTGTTTGTAAGGGGTGAGTTTCTCATCCTTTATATCATAGTAGTTGTTCACTTGTCAAACAACCAACTATGAGTCACCATAAACTTGAAGGCTCTTAAGCTTCCATTTGATGGTCGTACGAAGTCCAGTAAGTAGTGCCTCATATTCTACTATGTTTTTGGTGCAAGAAAAAGCAATTCTCAATGACTTTGGTAAATAGTATCTCCTTGGGGTGTAACAAACAATTTCCCTCTTCTTCAACCATCACTTGTGTGAGATTCATCAAAATATAACTTCCATGTGACTGATGTATCTAGTGTGAATATGGACTCATCAAGGAAGTCTAATACCAATGGATGATCTATCATCATGGGTGCATCTGCAAGTTGGTTGGCTATAACTTATCCTTTTATTATTTTTCACTCAACATACTAAATGTCGTATTCTCTTAGTATCATTACCCATTTGGCTAACCAACCTATCAAGGTTGCTTTACTGAGGAGATATTTCAAGGGGTCGATCTTGGCTATGAGCTTTATTTGATGGTTCAACATGTAATGCCTAAGTTTTTGAGTGGAAAAAACCATAATTGAGCTCATATCCTACAAGCATGCAGCTAATGTAATAAATTCTCTTTATGTTCCCTAATTGTCATTCTATGCTTGTAGTGCCCCCAATGCTGATGTGGTTGTTGATACATAAAGTATGAGATGCATACCATCAATAGGAGGCTTTAGGACTGGCAGTGTTAATAGATAATATTTTATATGTTGGAATGCCTCTTGACATCAGTCAATCCACATAAATGGTACTCCTTTTCTTAGCAAATGTTGGAATGGTTGACACTTATCTCCTAGTTGAGCAATGAACCTTCAAATGGATTGTATTCTTCCTTAGAGTGTTCACAATTTTCTTATGCTAGTTGGTGGTGGCATGTTTATGATAGCCTTTACTTTAATAGGATCAACCTCAATGCCTCTTTGAGAGACAATGTATCCTAGGAGTTTGCCCGATGTTACCCAAAAAACATATTTCTTCAGGTTCAACCTTACTTTGTATTCTTCTAATCTCTTGAAAATCTTGTCTAACACTCAAAAATGATCACCTCTTGAAAATGATTTGGCTAGTAAGTCATCTACATAGTCTTCCATGAGGGTGTACATGAGATCATGAAAGATTGTAGTCATGGCATGTTGATATGTAGCCTGATGTTTTTTAGTCCAAATGGCATGACATTCTAGCAATATGTTCCCAAAGGACATGTAAAATTTGTTTTATATTGGTCTTTAGGAGCTATCCTAATTTGATTGTATCCTGAGAAACAATCCATGAGGGATAGCATCTCATACCTTGTTGTTAAGTCTACTATGACGTCGATGTTTGGAAATGGGAAGTACTCCTTAGGGAATGCCTTGTTTAGATCTCTGAAATCAGTACATATGCGGATTCCTCTTGTTGGATTTTTCACTGGTACTAGATTAGAAATCCACTCTACATAGTCAATAGGTCAAATTAAGCCGACATCAAGCAACTTCTTTAACTCGACCTTTACCAATAGGGCAATTTGAGGATGCATTTTCCTTAGTTTTTGTTTGACTAGTTTGGAATCAAGAAACATTGGAAAGTGATGTAAAACTAACTCAGGATCCAAACCATGCATGTCAGTGTAAGACCAAGCAAAATTGATTTGTCTTTTTGTAAAGAAGGCACGAAACTTTGGTTGCTTTATTTCTGTCAAAGATGCTGCAAAATAGATGATCTTAGGATTTTTATCGGTTCCCGCGTTGACTTACATAGACTTCTTTACTAGCATAGGTGACTTTTCTTAACTTATGGGAAGTAAGTCCAATCCTCCATCCTTGGCACCTAAGAGAGGTTTTCGCCCTCAGATACGTCCTTTCTTTTTACTTTTTCTAGGTCTAGAGGCACCTTTCGATTTTTACTTAAAGACCTTTTTTTTTTGTTTCATCATTTTCACTTTTGTGACTGGAGGGTGGGACAGACTCCCCAAAATAGGTTGTCTTGTCAAGATCTATAATAAAGCCAGCTTTATTATCCCCATAGGATATTCCTTCACGTAGTCCCATAAACTCAGCTATTGCTTCAATGTTTTCAAACATGTCTAAGTCGGGTGGTCCTTATTGGTCCCATTCTATCACTTGTGAGTACACTAGAGGCATGCCATCATTGGTGTTGTCAAGATTCAATGAATGGGTAGATAGGGTGAAAATGGATGTATTATCAAGGTCCCAAAAGGAATCAATCCAAGCTTTACCTTTGGTTGGGGGATCAAATAGGTCAAGTTCATGGAATGTCTCATTCGGGTCGTAGTCACTGGATGTGTAGTAGTCCCACTCCCATTCATTGGAGTTGCTCTTGGCATGGTAATCCTTATATGTCTCGATATCTATTGAAGCATTAACCTCCTCACTCAAAAGCACCTTAGTAAGTAGGAGTGATCACTTTTAATGGTTCATACCCTAGCCCTATATTCTTAGGCCACTTGGTAGGTATCAAAGGTTTTGTCATCCCATTCTTATGTAAACCAAGTTTGTTGTGTCCATCATAACCTTTACATTTCATGATCTTAAAGCCTTTTTTTATTGCTCGGTTGAGATTCATTTAGGTTCAACGTCTTCTTCTTCCTTGTATAACCATGTGGTGATGTCCTTTTCGTTAATAGCTTCTTTGCTCGATTCCCCCCATTTCATGAAGGTTGTGGTGGGAGATGCTTGAATAATAACCTTGGGTTCCTTTTTGATAGCTAAAGGCTTAACATAGGATTTCGGAGATGCAGGTAGTTTGCTGACACAATAAGATGTCTTCATGTCCAGTACTCTCCACTCCCCTTATCTTGGACCTGTATCTTCGGATCGAGAGATGGAATGGTGGACGTGGATTCTTTGGTTAAAGTGGAGGGATCAATGCAATGGGATGAAGTGGATGATGAACCTTCCCGATTGATTGGCACTTGTTGCTCGAGGGTCCCTCTTAGGTTGCTACAATACTAGAAAGGATCAAGATCAACAACTATTATGATTTCAGTGCCATTATGGGGAAATTTTAAGCATTGGTAGTATGTGGATGGGACGACCTTCATGGCATGGATCCATGGTCAGCCAAGGAGAATGTTATAAGGAAGATCCAGGTCTAACACTTGGAATGTTTTATCCAATATGGTGGGCCCAACTTTGATAGGTAGTGAGATGGCACCCTTGAAAAAGCGTTTTGCATCATCGTAAGCCTTTATAATAATAATCTTTGATGAGTCCACACAAGCTTCAAAGAAACCTAATGCAGTAACCAATTTTAACTACAGAAGTTCAATCTATCTCCATCATCCACCAAGACTCATCTGATTTTATGTTTATTGACATAGACTTCAAGGTGTAGAGGATTGTTATGGTTGGAATTTTGTGAGGAGAAGTATTGATCAGAAAAGGTGACGTGGTGGTTGTTGGCTAGGTATCCCACCATTTCCTGGAACTGATTGACATCAAGGTCGGTGGGCACAAAAGTGTCTTGCAAGGCTTTATCCAAGATAGCTTTGTGCTCAAGAGATATGCAAAGTAACTCAAGGATAGATATTTGGGTGGGCGTCTTCCCCAAATGGTCTAAGAGATTATATTGGGCTTTTGGTTGTTGTTTAGCAGGAGTACCTTGTAAGGCTACCTCGGTTCATCGCATTGTGACTGTACATTCAGGCAATTTCTTAATCGTAATGGTGTTGATATTATTATTCTAGGCTCAAATATTATTTATGAAATATTCATGGGCAACATGGGTATAATTGGTTTGGTTGTTAATCTTGGTACTTGAACTGAAAGCTTTACTTGTCCCATGGTCATGAAAATGATTTTTAAAGATGGTATGGTCATTATTAAAGGTCTCTTGTGGGTTGTCTACTTCTATGACACCATTCTCGATGACGTCCTGAATTATGTTTTTAAGTTGCTGACATGACGAAGTCTTATATCCTTTGGTGTGGTGATAATCACAAAAAACGTTGTCATCCCACCATGATGGTTTGAAAGGCCCGAGGTTATAATTTTTCACCTCTAGAAGTTGTATGACATTAGACTACAAAATTTATCTCAAGACGGATTTGATTAGTTCCCCTAAGGGAGTGTATTTGCGTCTTGGTTGAAAGTTTCTTTGAGGCTCATGTCCTTGGTTATTCTAGATTGCATTTGTTGTTTTCCCAGGCACATGTGATGGGTTATTTGATACATTAGGTCCCCTGAGGGTGATTTTAGGACCAAATTTGTGTATTATCTTTGCATCCATAACTCCATCATTCGTGATATTCTTGTTGCAAGCCCAATACTTGTTTTTGTCATTTGAGGTATTTTGGGTGTTTTGACTTTTATTAAAAAAATTGATTTCCCCTTTTGCAATAAGTGTCTTTTCAAGGGTGGTACCTTTCTCCACAAGGTCGTAAAATGTAGTACAACAATGTACTTATAGTTGGTATTTTAGTTTTGTGACCAAGTTTTCGACAAACATGACAACCTTCTATTTCTTGGGTATCTCGCAAGGACATCTACTAGCCAAACTTATCCATCTTTGGAATAATCATATGAATGTCTCCCCTTCCTCTTGTTTGGTTTGACACAATGTTTATATGGTAATGTCATTTTCAATGTTGTAGGAAAATTGTGTCACAATTTTTTTTGCTAGTTCATCCCATGTTCATATTCTTGTTGGTAAATGAGCAAACCATTCAAGTGCTTGTCCTGCGAGACTTCTTGGGAATAATCCCATTAGGTATGTATGTTAAATGCAATATCTATGCAAGTCGTATGAAACTCCCTCATATGTTCAATTGGGCTCCCATTTCCTCTATATTTGGTGAAATTTGGGATAACATAGTTGTGAGGAAAGGGAGGCATATATATGCTCTTGTCAAAGGATATGGACACAACACTTGTGTGGAATAGGTTTTCTTTGTTGATATTTGCATATTGTCAACTTGTCTTTGTAGTGCAATCATTTGGTTTGTCAAGAAATCAACTTGAGTCAATGATGTGTCCACTGTGTTAGCAACCACATTATGATATGGGAGACCCATGTTCAAATTAACATTTGCAATCCAATATTTGGGGTGGACAAATTGAGGTTGGTTCCAAATGCATGTGATGGATTTTGGTTGTAAATTTTATGAGTGAAAGATGGAATTTTGTTTTGGACATTAGGAGTGAAAGTTGGAATTTGGTTGATGTGTGGATGATTCATATTGAATTGAGTTTGAAATGGGCTTGAACTTGTTTGACCATGTGGATTTTGGTTGCCATATTGTTGGGGAGACCCTTGTGTGTTGTTTTGTAGGGGAATTCTTGTACTAGGACCTTGTTGTGATGTGTTTTTGTTTAAGTTCAAATTGACATTTGGTGTGATGTTTGTCTTTGGGGATTGTGGCTTTGGACCACTGATGTAAACCTTTCACATTTTAGGTGGATTGTTGTTTGATTTATTTTGACCTATTGCAAAAGGATTGGAAGATGAAGTCCCCATAGCATGAGATGTCAATCCAAATGTATTAAATGTGTTGCTAGGGGGTTGTGTCATAGCTTGTAAACCTTGTGTTCCAAATAATGGTGTCACATTGATTGTTATGGTGTTTTGTGGTGTTCCCCCAATGGAAAAGTAACATGTATTTGGGGAGTAGACATATGATTAGGAGTTGATGCGGTATTCCCTTGGTTTTGTGTGGTCTCATTAATTGGTTTTGTGGAAAGTGTGTTAACATCAAAACCATGAGGGATTTTGGCTCCAATTTGTAGCAATTTTGCAAGGAACCATTGGGGGTCTTGTGCTACTATCTTATCTAAAAACCATGTTATGCTAGGGTCTTGAGCAACTACCTCAATTTCTTCTTCAATTAAAGGTCTTTGGATATCTTGTATTATGAACTTCTCAAAAGGATTTAGAAATGAGGATCATGCCTTGGGTGCCTCATTGGAAGAAGATCCAGTGTCATATTGCTAGTTGTATTGAAAAAGGGATCTTCATTTGTGTAGTCCATTTCTTTTCTTTTCCTTTGTAACCTCATTTGGACCATATAAGACTTGCAAATTGATGGAGGGATATGAATTCTAAGGAATGATAATGAAATGGTAGGTATGCAACTATGCTATGTTTTTGGGATTTTTAAGATATAATAATACCAAATGATATTCACTTATGGCAAAGATTAAGGTACAAAGTGAAAATAGATGAAATCAAGATATGGTATGTCACTATGACCAAAATCTATGGTGTGACTACGACTAAAGTATACAATGATGCAAATATGATGTTATGATCAAGGATGTGGTATGACTAAAGTTATGATATGAGATGAAGACTAAGCACCTTTTTTTACCTAAGAAGAAGTTACTAACCAAGCTAAGATAGTCCAAAGTAACAAATTTGATTGTCAAGACCTTAAAAGGACAAAGACTAAAAGGATGATGATGATTGACAAAGTGAGCCTTAAACTAGACTTATGACTTTGAAGGTCCAACATAAATGACTAAGATTGATTGATTAAAATAAAAGATCAAGGAAAATTTAAATCTATGACAATGATTTGATCAAAGGTATGACAAGTCTCCTAGTCAAAAGTCTGCAATAGTATATGCAACTAAGAATGACCTAGAGTTTGACTTAAGGTGTATGCAGCTAAAGAATGTAATGGAAACCTAAGAGAATGCAGTGAAATAAATGGACCAAAATGAGCAAGTCAATGATTTGAAGAGGTGATTACTATCAGGAAATGATCCAAAATTAAACTACATAGGAATCTCCCAAAAAATTTGAAAACTAGCAATTGCGGTTCATTGTCTCATAGATGCATTTTACTATTTCAGGCAATTGCACCTCACTATCTATCAATAAATGTGGTTCATTGTTTTAAGCAAATGCAATGCACTCTCTTGCAATTACGGCATATTGTTTTGCAGATGCGGTGAAAAATGTTTTGACCATAGTTTGAATGTTTTGGATTGATTTTTTGTCTTAGGTAATTGTGAAATGTGATTGAAGATACAACAAATAATATGAAAAACAAGTCTTGGTTGTTGGATGTCTAGATTTTATGTGTATAGTGTATGTTCAAGGGTTATTCACCCCAATTTCCACGGGTCTATTCACAATTCAAAAAAACTTCACACATAAAACACTTCCTAATCCCAAGGTCAATGGCTAATGGCAACAAATCTTAGGCCCACAACTTAGAATCTACTTCGACTCAAATGTAGGGACACCTTAATAGGGGTGTACACTCTTGTATTTGTGAGAGAGGACATATAAGGGCCTCCAAGACTAGAAGGATGGCCCAATCACCCTCTGCCTAGAAAGCTACAAGTAGCTTATGGTAAGCCAGGGATTTTTGTCTCATCTCAAGGGAGCCATATGGTGAGTAACTTCAGAGTGTGATGCTACACCCTTGCACTATGAATAACACCAAAAACAACTCGATCAATAGGGTGGCCTCTAACTAATGGGTTCTTAGTTGTTGCTTGGGAACTTAATGCCTTGTGAGCCAATAACAAGCCACTTAAGGCTTTAACCAACCCTAAGTGGGGCTCTAACTAGCTCACACAAGTGTGGGTATCTCCCCTTTCAGATTGGTAGTTCCAACAAGGCTAACGTCAGTTTGAACTTGGCTTTCACCTTATCCTTTTATATAGCGGCTCGAGGGAAAAACCGCTTTGGGTCATACCCCTTAGAGTGATTACTTCTCTAAAGGTAGGACCTTCTAAAGGGTTATACATAAGTGATACAAATAAATACTTTTGATCTCCAAGATCATATAAAAATGTAAGGAGAGAGCATACACATGTATTTTCTTACACTAGAAAATGTTCATTAATCTTAGAAAATGAAATATGTGGTGTGAAAATGAGAGTGTTGAAAAGTGTTTTTGATTCCGAAGATCATATAAAATGCGAGGGAAGAGCATACTCACCTACAAACACAAACAAGACCACCAAGCAAAGCAAACAATTATTCTTTTTAATCCAAAATTGAAAATTTGACAACAAGAAAATACTTTTTCATTTTAAGTCCCAAATCCAAATGTTCCTACTTAAAAAAAATTAAAGCCAAATAAAACCCTGCAAGAACATGGATTAGTAGTCTTGATAATAAAGTCTTATCCCAATGAATGCCACAAGCTTCCAACCAAGTATTAGTAATGAAAAAACCTCTATCCTATTGAATGGAAAAGGCATAAAATGGTAAACTCTGAATATAAAACCTTATTACCAATAACAGGTAGATGTGATTCATCGTGTCACAGATGCGATGAACCAGATTATGATTGCAGTGAACCAAATTACGATTGCGATGAACCAAATTGCGACTATGATAGACTATCCAAACAGATGCAGATCATTGTCAAAACAGATGTGACACACAACCCTAAAGCTAAAAAAACACTTAAATCTGGAAAATTTTGGAAACTACTAAGATAAAAAAAATTGCAAGCAATTTGTCAAGATATGATAATCAAAACTAGAAACCTAAGAAATGACAAAAAACCACAAAAATAAACCAATTTAATGTTCTTCCCTAAACTTAAACAGATGCGACTCTCTGTGCCACAGATGCGGTGCACTTTCTCACAAATGTGTCACATTGTACTTCAAATACATCATTTTGTACCATGATTGTGGCTCATTGCCTCACAATTGTGTCGTGTTGTCTCACAAAAGCATCGTTCTGTCTTGCAAATGCGTTTCAGACCTAAAAACTCAAAATTTCTCACAAATTCTTTCAAATTTGGTTAGTTCACGTCGGGTTCACCAATGTAGAATAGGGTAAAATCAAGGGAAAAAGGCATTAATCAATAGTACCAACCACCAAATATATAAAAATCAAACCCTAAAGACTTTAGTCCAACAATGAAGCACAAATAAACATAGAAACAAAAAATAACAAAGCGATATTACTATCAATACCTATGCCATGGTTAAATCACCTTCATGTCTCTTCTCTATTTTGCTTTATATGCTTGCTTGCCCTCAAATTTTGAGTATGCAACAATAAGCCTAGTGATAATGATAGAAAAATATCAAAGACAGTAGTAGTGGTTGTATCATTGAAATGAAAGCAATAGGTCTCTTTTATAGAAAACCAAATTTGAATGAAGGGCTAGGATTGAATGATGAAAGATTATGTTGATTAATGGATGATATTGCTTAGAAGCAAAGATAAGTAGGGTTAGAGCTAAATTATGGTTTAGATAAGGATGGACAATGGAGATTGAATCATAAATTAATTCAATCAAGGGTGAAGGTTAATTGAGATGTGAAGAGATAAGAATGACATGGATAAAGAGGTTGACATAGAAAAAGAGGTTGCTGGAGTAAATTAAATAATTATAAAATTACTTAATTTAGGAGGGAAAGTGAATAATTAAATAATTAAAACAATTATTTAATTATAGAAGAAATGGAAAGTTGACTTTTAAATTAAATAACAATTTAATTTAAAAGTAGAAGAAAAGGAAAAATTAGTAAATAATAAAAATAATTATTTAATTATAGAAGGAAATGACAATAATTAAATAAATAATAATTTATTTAATTATATGAAAAAGGGGACATTAGTGGCATAATTAAATAAATATAAATAACTTATTTAATTAATCAAGGAAGAACAAAGGGGAAAGTGAATTAATTAAAATTATTCAATTATGCGGTGGAAGAAGTGGAAAATGATGCTCGCAGGCCTAGGACATTTTTTAGTGTCTACAAAACTAGTTGGTCTACTGAGGTTTTAACCTTAATAAATAAGACTATAATGTTTACCATGAATGGCCAAAACTTGAAAGGAAGTTATATTCCTATTTGAAGATTTAACCATCACTATGGGAATTAGTATATGAATTAGTATAACTTATAATGACCAGATAGGTCAAGATTTGATTAAACATTATATTACGAGAGTAGTAGCTCTCAAGGGTTATGGTAAAGATTTGAACAAGCAGGTTTTAGCCAAGACCCAGGTAGTTACATGAAAGTAACTCGAGTGTTCAAGTCAGAAATTACTAACAAATCAGATGAGTTATTACCTAATGAGTCTTCACATCCTAAGAAAGGATTCTTTAGTGGAACTAAACACTGGACATTCGAGATTATAATATGAGGGAGGAATCTTTAGTTCAAGAATAGTATTTATTATTTATATATGATGAACATTTTGTCAATACTAATTGTTGTAACCAAGAGAGTCTAGTCAAAGACCGTGGGTCATCAGTATTAACTACTTATGCTTAGAATGGAAGAGCATATACTCCCATGGTTAATACAGAGGATTAGAAAAAGTGGCAATTGTTAAGTCCTAAGAAGTTACAGGAACGTAACTTGGGTATTCTAGGTTAGTAAAGTATAACTAGTCAAGTCATTTATCGAATTATTAAGAACTAGAACATATGGCGATTTCCAAGGCCCAATTTGTTACATGGATGTAATATGGATGTTTTAAAGTCAGGAAGACATAACCAAACTAGATAAATTATGACTTAACAAGGAATAGTACTATGCTTGAGATTGACAGGTGTTAAGGGGCAGTAGTATACTCGGGATGGACAATAGTCAAGGAGCACTATAATGCTCAAGATTGGAAGGTGTCTAGGAGTATGACTTAAATAAAGACATCACTTTTTAGATGAAACTTTGTATGAAGTTTCAACCAATAATCAAATAGTAAATTTAAATTATTACAAGGTCAAGGTTCTCCAAATCGATTAGAGTGGGTGAACAAACAACTTTGCTCCAAGCACTCACAGTCAAACAGTCTGGCACTGTGATACTAAAGTCTCAGACACACTATTTAGATATCAACCATCTGTGAGAATCCAGGTTGACAGCACTTTCCCTCAAAGAAACAGGACCTGTCTTAAACAACTATAATGAAATATATATTAGAATCAACACAGAGAGATGAAAATATCACATTAAACAGGTATCAAATGGCAAAGAACAAGTGGTAATGTTCCGTATTAAATAGAAGAAAAGAGTTCAAAGCAACTGACCCTGCAACCCACATGCAGGAGAGAGACACTCTGACCTCCCAACGTATTTGATGGCAGAGTTCAGAAAGATACCCCTAGTTAAGAGTTTACTATGTGGGGAATGAACATTCCTTGTTGAGATACTCTCTCTATGAGGATTTTGATTAGATTTTTGCATGTGATTGTATAATCCCTCGTTAAGTGGAACTTAGGTGAAGCCCTACCTATTTATGGATAGAGATGGTGGACGTCATAGTGAACCTCGAGTGTGTACTCTTTCATTATAATATGGGCATACCTTGATGCAGTTTTTGAGTTAGTGTGGTTCCCATTAGGCATGATTGAATGAAACAAAAGCACTATGTTTGTATTGTGCTTGAGCATACTCTCTCCAATGCACTTTGGAAGGGGTACCCCCAAGGTGTCATGTAGCCATCGCTCCCTCTGATGTGGCTAACCATAGTCACACAGTTCATGTATTCATGTATCCATAATTAGTTACTTTATTTTGGTTATTGATGAACTCTTTCATGTTTATCATGCATCAGTGTTGATTTTTATTTTTTTTCATGAACAGAGTAGTCACCAAATTTTCCATTTATTTTGTGGCATTGGTCACACTTGACTTATTGTTTCATTGCAAGAATTTTATGATTTACTATTGGAATTGATAATTCTCCCTCTTGGGATTGTACTTTATCCCGTGGTGGCTATTCTCAATATTTGAAATTGTTGATCCTATTATATGTTTGTTTCCTTGTCATGTTCAAAATGAACCTATGATAGAATGTACAATGGAGCAGATGATAGAGAGAGTGTTAAGCACTAATGTTTATGATTGTTTATAATAATAATAATGATTCCATCTTTGTTCTCAACAAAATAGAAGTAGATTTTGAGTGATAACAAAAAAAATTGAAGTGCTTGTATGCATATTCTTCTTAGCTTGGAAGTGACTTCATTATGTGTGAATATATAAGTGCTTGGAGTGAAAAATCAAGTGTCAGATCTGTTAGCAAAAGTTTTGTAGGGTCATAAAATGTCAAGAGACATTCGACCTATTAAAGGGAGTTAATTTTGGTGCCAATTTTGAAAGAGCCTAATCCTGAGGGTCAAATTGAGACCAACACCAATGCCTTAAGAGAGGGGATAGGTAAAGTAATTATGTAAGAAGGGCGGGATATTGCCTATGAGACTAGAAAATTAAAGATATATGAGCATGAATATGCTCCACATGAACATGAACTAACAACAAATGTTCATTCATTATGAATGTAGTAGTATTAATTGCCTAGGAAACCCTTGGGTTAAATTCAAACCATTAAGATCATAAGTACTTATCTAACCAACTTTAGAAAAATGCTCACCATAGAAGAGGGTTAGAGCTAAAATGAGACTGTGATTTCAAATGCATGGAAAAACCAAGATTGCAAATGCCATAAGTCAACAAAGTCATTTAACTCCTCAATGATTTTTGTACTAATTATTGTAAAAATAAAGTGTTGCAAAATTCCAGAGAGACAATTATTATGAGAAAGTCAACCAAGCTCACAGGGACAACCCTCAAGATCCAAGATATGATGGGTTAAATTTTGAGCCACATGGGCTATTGTGATTTAAAAGAAGGATGTATGTTTCAAACCCAAAAGAGTTAAGGAATATATTGTTGGAGAGAGGTTTACTCTGCACCATATTCAAAACAACCCGGTGTAATAAAAAAATTTGGCTGATGTAAAACCACTAAATCTTTGGAAGGAATGAAGAGAGACGCTACAAGATATGTAGCAGAATGTATAGAATTCCAAAGGGTGGAAATGGAACATTGTCGGCCAACATAATTTTATACCCTTATGAGATTCTAGAATGGGAATGGCATACCATTAGTATGAAATTTGTGCAAAATCTATATATGTCTAGGATTAGGCATAATGTAATATTGGTAGTGGTGAACAGGCTCATCAAGGTAACCATCTCATACTCAAGAATTTGACAGATGGAGCACTAGTCATAGCTCGTAAGTTTGTGGAAAACTATTCAAACTTCATGATGTTCCTGAGAAGATTATCTTAGATAGGGATGATCGTATGAATTAAAGGTTTGCCAAACCTTATTCACCTTACTTAGAATTTAGTTGAACATAAGTTTAGCATATCCTCCAGAGATAGATGGTTAGATAGAGAAAGTGAACTAGGTATTAGAGTACCTTTCGTGAGTGGATTGCATGGGTCAACAATAATAGTGGGAGAATTATCTCCGATTGTAGAATTTGCATATAATAATTCTTATCATTCTGAAATTTGATGGATCAATTTGAAGCAATGTATGGGAGAAAGTGTTGAAATCCTATAAGTTGTGGAAGCTAGAAAATAGGATTAGCCTTGGTCCATAAATGCTATTATAAATGGAAGAAACATATCAAGTTGATCGATAAAAAGGCTAGTAAGAGCCAATGATTGGTAGAAAAACTATGATGATGTTAAATTAATACTGAGACAGTTCTCAGAAAGAGAAAGAATGCTCAAATTATGCAGGTTCCACCTGTGTATTAGGAAGGTCACTCAGTACAAGGTCCAGTCAGACCAAATTGCAGAGGACAAATGTTACAAGAGAAAATTATAATGAGATTAAACAAATTATACCATCTTTAGCTTGAATATTAAAATAGAAATTGGAATTTTTTATTTGATTTTTTTAATGTAAAGACACTTTAGATCATCGAGGACAATGATTCTTAAGGGGGGGGAAATTTTACATCCCATCCTTGAATTATTATTTAATTTTCACTTTGACTTGAATGCAATGTGAATTTATGTCACACCCTGTCTTGTTGTTACTGATTTAATTTTACATTCATGGGTGAATAGGATGGTAAATGCAATCATGATTTTGATATGCTTGCTTAAAAAAAAATATTGAAATAGGTATTATGTGAAAGTATTGATAAATGCTTAATATGGCTTTGAAAGAGTAAATATGTTTACATTGATTGCTATATGAATATGCTAAAGTTTATGATGCATATGGATTTATTATGAACGTATAACTACCTTTGAAAATGTGCTAAGCTCATTGCAAGGACAAGTTCAATCCTCCAGGTGGAAGGGAAGTATCACTCAGGAGAAGTGATTGGTCAGATAACTCTAAATGAAACCTATCTGAGCTACACACATACTCATAGTAGAATGGTTGAGTCAAGTTATTATGTTGGGAATTGGTAAGTCATCCTTTCGTATGATGTGTTTGCACTAGTAAGGGTCTTGATTACTATTGAGTGCATTCTCAGATGATGTTTATATGTTTGGAGTTTATGGGTTCTTCCTTATGTTACTATGCTTGATTGATGAGGTGAATACACGTTGAATGTATATATATGTATGCATATGCATGTCAATGATAGACCATACACATGGAGGATCACATACATGAAAGTACATAGGTATATGTACCTATGCACAATTAAGAACGGGCTGCTTATGAGCATGGTATTATTGAAGGGACAATGTGAAATGTAAGTATATATGTACGTATACATCATATGAATATTTGCTATAAATGAGATAGTAATTGTGTATGTGCTTGATTGTGCAATCGAAGGTATATATATATAAGATATATGCATATATGCATATGTATACATGTGTCGATATATACATATGAGTGATAAACAAAAACTTCCATACGAATATATATATCAATATATGTATACATACGTATACATGTACATAGAGGAATATATATACAGTCGATATGATTATTATGTATGTCAACTTGATCATATTTATTTATATATATTGAATGTATACATACCTATTGACATGGGATATATATGTGTGTGTGTGTGTGTGAGTGTGTGTGTGTGTGATATATCGCTAATGTCATTTATTCACACACACACACATATGTGTGTGTGTGTGTATATATATACATGGTATGAAATAGAGGCCGAATTGTATAAATGCTATGCAAGTATTATAGGCCAAATAATACATACAATGATATAATATAAAGATCAATTTATATGCAGTAATAAAGGCCGATATGGAGGGGATGACCCTGCAGTGTGATAGTAAGTCACAAGACCTGTTGAGAGGGTGGTCACATGTTCGAGCCTTACCATTGCTTGCAAGTATGAAAGAACCAAAGATCAAAGGTTGTTGTACACTGGACGAGAAGGTGTGATGGGTCGTTGGTCGCTGGGCAAAGGTTGCAAATAGAGATAAGGTGGTCGAGTGTAGCATAGGCCCGAGGGAGGCAGAAGATGACTATGGGGTGGGAGCTGAAGTGGGATGATTCGGCAAAAGGCTATAGTTAGGAGGATGGGACAAGGCACAGAGAGACAAGGAGCTCGGCAAAAAAATGGATCGGGTGGAGCCAGTTGGAAGGAGGGAGGGAGGAATGAAGTGGTAAGGATGTGGAGCGATAAGGGTTGAGAGGAGAAATAAGGTGGTGAACCAGAAGCAAAAGGAGTAGACAAGGACACAGAGAGATAAGGAGGCGTAACAAAGAGAGAGGAAGGACTATGGGAGAAAAAGAAGAGGCCGAGGAGGGATAAGGACGATAGAGAGATAAGGGGGCTGGAGCAGGAGCACTCAGTGCATTGGAGAGATAAAGAATTGGAAGGATAAGAAGATCTCTGGCACTGTGGATAGATAAGGAGTTGGAAGGATAAGGAGGAAGGAGAGGAGGTAGAGGAGAAGGAGAGAAGTGGTGAGTAGAAGGTGAGAAGGAGGCTGCGGAGGAGGCTCGAGGAGGAAGCAAAGAGGCAGGAGGATGGACGAAAGAAGGGGTTGAGATGGTGGTCTAGGGTTTAGTCCAGGAACTTGGCACACAGTCGGCTCACCCATTGATGACTGTTGTTAACGGTTGCTATCGAACCTTGACACATAGTGTCTCGATGAGCACAATGGAAAGATAAGGAGAGATGATGGGGATGAGGTCCCCTAAAAAAATGTGGGCTCACTGGTTCATAGCTCCAATCAAAAGCGCTTACGAATCAAAAGAAAAAGAAGGCCAATATGGAAGTAAACCATAGTCAATGTTGCATAGAAATGGATCTTCATTATTAAGCAACGATTTATTCCAAGATGGGAACACTTATATCCACAATATAAAGTGATAGAATATGAATTCTACTCCATATTGTATTGTGAATACATGATAAGAGGATAAGTAAACAACAAAGAGCGAATTGGTCAAAGTATCTTTTCAAATGCTATTAAAGAAGAACGACTCATCCTTCCTCTATTACTTAGTAAAGCTATGACTAAATTGACGTAGTAAAGGTGTTGCTTGTTAACAAAAGACTGTTTCGATTAGAATAACCACGCCAAGAGAAAGGGAAGTTGACTACGTAATTGGTGCCAAATCAGGAAAGTTCTATTTTCTGTAGAAGTCCATTTTGGTTGAAATTTGACTGTCATCATATGGCATGTGCACATTTGAATTAGTATTTTGCTACTATCAAGTAGAAGGGTCAATCTATAGCATTTTATGTTTACACTTAGGTTGCTGCCACCTTTGAGCTAAGTAAAGTGAGTCAACTTGCATGGAGAGATTTGTCAATAGGACTGCCCTTTCTATAGGTTGCAATATTCATTTTGTTGTATAAATAGAGAGGCTAGTTCTCTCATTTGAGGCATTATTTTATAACATCATTATGTTGCATTCTTCTGCAAAATTCTTCTACTGCAATTAATCTGAGAGCTAAGTTATTGTGAGAGAGTTGTGAATTACTTTGAGTGCATATTATTGTCTTGAGAGAGGAGTCATAGTGAAGTATTGCTTTAAGAGAATTGAGTGAAGCTAGGAAGCTGCTATTGGAAGGTTGTGCATCAAGTCAGTCAATTGGATTAAGCGTATTACAAGCATGAGGATCTAGGCTTCTCTTATTTGTCTTTATTTATGAAAGAGTGAGATTTGAATGCTTTATTTGAACTGCTTGAAAATACATGGACTAGGAAATCATAACATTTGCTTTGGAAAGGAAATGAAGCTGCTTTATTTTTTTTATGAAGGTGTTTGTATATACTCCATAATAGGAGTGTTTGGTTGTTATTGGTATTACATACCAAAAATGACGAAATATGAATAAGGGAAGTGTCTAAATAATCCTAAATACCCTATATGGGAATTAGATATTGATGCTCTATACATAAATAGTTTAGACTACGTGTTTAATGTGAAATATGTCAATGTCATGAAGTGACTTGGCACTATTATCTAATTATGCTAGGAAACCTTGGGAATGATAAGGTTAGTATTACAAAAGAGAAGGTATGAAAGATATGATGTGATGTTATGCAAACCACATCAAATATCTTTACGCAAATGATCACTTGATCATACTATACTCTTGAATGGAACCCTAGGTTTAGTTTAACTTATTAGGGTCGAGAAGTATTATCTGATTAAAGAATGAGGTCCTGGGTAGAGTTTTACCTACTAGATTGGGATTTATACTTGACTACTCATTGAAACCTATGGGTTGGGAATAACCTACTTGGTTGAGTTATTCAACATATAGGGTAAGGTTGACCTATATAATCAGACTAGTCACTGGTTGATGACTTTATCCTAAGATTAGGATGTATCAAGGTTAAAACTCACCTTTGTGATTAAGCTAAATCACTTGAGTTTATGGAATTCTATATGTTTGAAAATGTAGGTGGGAATTACCTAGTGAGTTAGAGCTACTACTTGATTAGTGGTATTACACTCTTAAATACGATGTTATAATATTGAAAAGAGTAGACTCTTTGTTTAAACCCTTTTAATTAAGGAGGTTACACTCTCGAATGGAATCATCTAATTTGATATGATGATTCTTCGATTGAGGTCATTCATTGATAAGGTTATACTCTTGATGAGAACCACTTATTAATGTGATATATTACTAAATGAAATTGATTATTTATAAATATTTAATCTATGATTAGATGAAACTTATGAAGATAAACTTTAGGTTATAAAGTTATATTTGAGACTAGATTGTCTATTAAAGAGAATAGCTTGTTTATGCAAAGATAAGCTCATATGTTATACCTGGTATAGGAATATCCATTGAAGGGGTAACTTGTGCTTAGGCTTAATTGGTAGAGATACCATAGTCTTTTGGGTAAAAGGGGGATAGGTTATTTCCAAGGTTAAGGATTACCTATGGAAGGAAATCACCTAGGCATAGTATAAGAATGGTCATAATCCAAACTGAGCTATAGAAGTGTATGTGAATAGGAAGACTGTCACTTGAAGTACTGGGTGAGAATGCTTTGGCCAAAGTAGTATAAGTTGCCACTATTTACACTCTAAGTTTCACCGTGTTCCTCTTATGCATTCTAGTTTAGGATTTTCATACTCGTCAGAGAAATGAACATATGATTATGTTATGGTTTGTAAGACATAACACTAAGCTCATATGGGCTATTGTTATGGGGTTTACCAACCCAATCTCTTCATTGAAGGGTAGGGCCATCTTGTCATATGCGACAGATGTGTGAGGGACCGCATTTGAGTCCATGGTTGGCAGAAAATCGCTTAAGTGATGGTTCTCCTCATCAAATGGTGGTCGAGGTTTGTGGATGTTTGTGCCAACATTGTGGATAGCTAGAGTATATACACTAGAGAGCGAGGACATCTAGAATGTATGCACCATTGTGGCAACATCAGGACCAGTTTGTATATCTATTGCCAGATGAAGCTCAAAAGAGCTATGTATGTACCTTGTACCCTCTCATATGGAAGGATGTAATCTTGAATGAC
Source organism: Sequoia sempervirens (assembly GCA_007258455.2). NCBI lineage: Eukaryota > Viridiplantae > Streptophyta > Pinopsida > Cupressales > Cupressaceae > Sequoia > Sequoia sempervirens. The sequence goes on along the minus strand of VDFB02282314.1, from coordinate 36,141 downwards.
AAACTTGAGTTTATTCAATATGAAATCAATGTTATGGAAATATTTTTGAAATTACAATGGAATGTAATGAAAGTTTGGTAATAGTGTTATTTCAAATGTGCATGTAATTTACATTATGAAAAGGAAAAAAAATATTGCTATGTTTCGACATCATAGTTATTCAAATGAGGGGAAAACATTAGATATTTCACTGAGTAGAACACTGGGGTTGTTACAATTTATGTGATTATGAAGATTAACAAGTCAAATGTTTAGAAGAAATATATGTAATGCAATGGTTTTATGTATTGAATGGAAATAATGATGCATATGCAATGAAATGGATGCAATATAAATGAAATGGCTAACTACGTGTTTTGGTTGTCCAAGTGGATAGACATGATTGGATTTCATGCCTCTAGTGGATGAGGGGGAGTATTACCTAAGAGAAGGAAATGGATAAGAGCTAAATAATAAAGCCACTTGAGTTCATTGAATTGTGCTTAGGTTGAGTTTGGATGTTGTCTTAATTCGGTAAGTTGTTCTTAAGTTATGTCTTCTGATTACATGAACCTAAGTCAAGTCAAGTTAGTTTCCTTATAGAAGGTTTTAGGGTTATTGGTGTTCCTATTAATGTAATGGATATATATATGTGTGTGTGTGTGTGTGTGTGTGTGTGTGTGTATGTATGTATGTATGTATGTATGTATAGATATATTTACATATATATATATGTATATGAATATATAAATGTATATGTATGTATATATATGTGTGTGTGTGTCTATATATATATATATATGTATGTATGTATGTATGTATGTATGTATGTATGTACATACATACATACATATATATATATATATATATGTGTGTGTGTGTGTGCGTATGTTGGATGTTTTCATAATTGAGTAATTTGTTCTTAAGTTATGTTTTCCAATTACATGAACCTAAGTCAAGTCAAGTTAGTTTCCTTATAGAAGGTTTTAGGATTATTGGTGTATATATATGGCTCTATGAAAATTCATTGCCAGCAATTCACGGAAGGAAAATTCAGCGCCATGAAAAATTCACCGACGAAAAATTCATCGCCAAGTAAAATTCACTACCAACAAAACTTTAATTTTATTAAAAATATTAAGGTGAATTGTTGGCAATGAGTTTTACTTGGCGGTGAATTTTCCATGGTGGTGAATTGCTGGCGGTGAATTTTCCTTTGATGAATTGTTGGCGATGAATTTGTTGAATGCCATGTATATATATATATATACATTTATATATATATAGTTAATATTTTTTTAGACTGCGGGAATTAGTTGGGTATCCATCCCCCTATAAACTACAGTGTTTTTGGTAAACTTTTTTCATGTTACTAGTGGCGCTAGCGCGACACACCCTTCAGTACCATGGGGACAATGGGGAGAATAGACCTCGTGAGCTCTTACTTGCAACAAGATGCTTTAGCCAATCGAGCTAGGCCCACCGCCCCATATATATAGTTGATATTATCATAAAAGTGGATTTAGAATTGATATTGTATTAACGATATTCAACTAAGGAAATGATAGTGTGTATCTCTTGATATGTATGTATGTATCACAGTTATATGGTTCAACCATTTAAATATATATATATATATATATAGTTGAGAAATAATATTGTAAGTATAAATCAATTATAAATTAATTAAGTTGACAAGTTGTGAGGCTTAAAAAGCCAAGTTAATAGGCCAATATAAGGCGCCACATAACAGTTAATTTGAAGCATGTTTAAAATTTAATTATTTGGTAAGGAAGTTGGCCACTAATTAGTTGAAATTAAAGCTCATCCAATGCTTGAAACAACCCTACAAATGTTGCATTAAAATATAATTCTTAATGGTAAAAAAAGGGGTGCAAGACTTGGTAAAACTACTACAAATAATAACCTTTTTAATCTTATGTTATTTAGTAGCATATGTATGAGAATATTATGCCTCATGTGACTTTAAAAAGGTAGATATATCTGCTAGTATTAAGGGATTTTGAACAACCATAAAGTGGCACATTATGTTCAACTTATTAAGCATGGAAAACAACTTTGAATAAGCCATCAAAGCTAGTGGAAGTTACAAAAAACTTAAGACAGATTTGAAGGAAGTTTTTAATGCCTTATTGAGGGGACATTTTAGTTGATCCACTCATGCTATTTTCCAACCACTAAGTGGCAAAAACTTTCTATTTAAGTGGACTCAATATGAGTCGAAATAAGGCAATTTCAACATGGGTTTTTGGAGCATAGTGTGAAAGTTTATTTTTCTTCTTTAATTTTCAACTATCTTAGCATGGAGAAGCAACCATAAAGTCATTGCAATTTGATCTTTTAATGCTCTCAAACTACTTTGCATTATGGTCAGCTATTAGTAGATAGTTATCGGTTTATGGGAGTTTATTACTGCATTAGTGAATGGTCATTAATTTATCACAGTGGAGAGCAAGGTAGTTGAATATCTTTTCTATAAATACAAGAGTTTTTTTGTTGTAAAATGGTTGGTTACCAAGAAGGAAAAGGCATAGAGATTGTGTCAAAATTACTCCCAAGTTTATTAAGTTTGAAATCGGTCTAGTTTGAGTTTTGGAACAGTGTTTTTAAAGGTCTGAAGATCATTCTTCAAGCAAGAAGGAAGTTGGGCAAGAAATGGAGAATAGAGTTTGGAAGCTACAGCTGCAAGGAATAGTTGGTAGCAAATCAAAGTAGAAATAATAGGCATGTTCATACATTACTAAACTATTTCTATTCTTGTTTTGTTTGAAAATGAAAAGAAAGAGAAACAAATGAATGACTCAAGAATGAATATGTTAAGTTCAAAAATAATAGGTGAATGTTAATAATCTTGTTAATGTTAGATTTGAAACTATGTACAATATGGTATTGTTATGTATTATAAATGCAATCTAAAAGCTTATGAGAAGGAAATTAGTAATATGGCTTATAGATTGGAATAAAAGTACTTATATTACGTATATCTCCATGAATGCTAAATAAAAATCCTTAGTATATTATACTACTTGAAAATGAGTTTATGGTGTTTTAAGAACGTGTGATAGATGCTCACTAACTAGATATTATTACTTATCTGTAAACCCCTTTATATTTTGAGTTATTTTATGAACCCAACCTTATGATGGGCATTTGGAAGTCTTATTTGTTGTTTAAATGGTAGTAATCCTTTAGTTGGCTCAAACTATGTTGTTTATTTGTAACTATGTTGTTTATTTGTATGCATGACATGATATCAATGATTTATGAATTTACCATAGGAAGGGCAAGATGTTGGCATAAGATTCAACCCTATTTGTTTGAATAACCTAAGAATTAGGTGAATGGTTAACCCTATGGGCTGAAAGAACTTGATTAAAGGTTTATGTCTAGATCCCAAATGTTACAATAATCATAACAAGGGAGGATTACCTTTTCCGTGAAGTTAAATTGTTTTATTATTTGACCACCTTAGTGGGTATTCTTTTATGAATTTAATCCTTATGTTAGTAGAACCAATTGGTCTAAAAAGGCTTTAACCTTGATAAACAAGACTATAATGTTTTCTGTGAAAGGTCAGAACTTAAAAGGAAGTTATATTCCTATTTGAAGATTTAACCATCACTATGGGAATTAGTATATGAATCAATATACCTTATGATGACCAGATAGATCAAGATTTGATTAAACATTATATTACAAGAGTAGTAGCTCTCAAGGGTTGTGGTAAAGATTTAAACAAGCAGGTTGTAGCCAAGACCCAAGTAGTTACACGAAAGTAACTTGGGAGTTCAAGTTAGAAATTACTAACAACTCAAATGAGTTATTACCTAGCAAGTCTTCACATTCTAAGAAAGGATTCTATAGTGGAACTAAACATTGGACATCTGAGATTATAATATGAGGGAGGAATCTTCAATTCAAGAATAATATTTATTATTTATATATGATGAACATTTTGTAAATACTATTTGTTGTGACTAAGAGAGTCTAGTCAAAGACCACAGGTCATCAGTATCAACTACTTGTGCTTAGAATGGGAGAGTAGATACTCCCATGGTTAATAAAAATGATTATAATAAGTGGTAGTTTCTAAGTCCCAAGAATTTACATGAACGTAACTTGGGTATTCTAGGTCAGTAAAAGTATAACCAGTCAAGTCATTTATTGACTTAGTAAGAACTAAAACTTATGGCGGTTGCTAAGGCCCAAGTTATTACATGGATGTAACATGGGTGTTCTAAATTTAGGAAGACCTAGCCAATGTAGATGAATTATTACTTAACAAGGAATAATATTATGCTCGAGATTGACAAGTATCTAGGAGTCTGACTTAAATAAAGACATCACTTTTTAAATGAAACTTTGTATGAAGTATTAACCAATAATCAAATTGTAAGTTTGAATTATTACAAGGTCGTATTAGGTTATCCAAGTCGAGTAGGGTTAGTGGACAAACAAATTTTCTCCAAGTAAGTAGCAATTTTATTTAATACAAATAACTTTGGCCAAAGTGGGTGCATTAGCCTTTGCATGCACTTGTCGATTAACTATGTTCTGGATACTTAATGTAATCAAAGTTGTCTTTTATAGTTGGAAGGTCTCCATAGTTGATAGACAGTATTGGTTAAGTAGGGCACAACACCAAAGCTCAAATGACTATTGTGTGTAGTGTTTTCTAACCTACAATAATGCAGAATGAATGAAATGCAAAAGGAAGAAAATCACAAAACAACACCTCAAGATTGACCTAGTTGAACTTGAACAAAACAAAGCAAAATAGAACTAGTTACCTTGTCCAAGTTGATCAAATGGTTGGCCCTATTGAATTGATCATTTGTGTGCTCCTTCAAATGGCAAATCACATGAAACTAGATGCAAGACGATGTTGAGATGATGGGGATTCTGATGATGCAAGTGGGTATGTGAGTTGATGCACAAAATGGATGCAAAATGGACTCAAAGGTTGCAGCAATGGAAAGTGGTGTGAGAGTTTGATGGCTTGATTGCTTGAATGTGTGAATGTCCTGCAAATGAGTTCAAAATCCTCTAATTTTATGGAAAATGCCTCTAATGAATGGAGGGCTAGGATTTAGCCACCATGGACAAGATGAAGGGCTATGGTGAGTTGAAGACTCACAAGCCCTCACATCTTGCCAAGTGGCAATGAGGTGTCAAGATGGAATGTGATGTGGAGGTACTTGAAAGTACCTTGGGATTGGGACAAGATCTCATAAAGGAGTTCCTTGTCCCCATGTGCGAGATGTGACACATGAGGAATTCAAAATTCCTCAATAATCCACATAGGGAAAATAAAAGCCTTAGAAGAATAAATGAGAATTTTTAATTCACATGGGGAAGAGGCTGCCTTATCTAAATGAAGAAATCATTAATGATGGTTGACTTAGGGACATGCCATAAATGGCATGGGGATTAGGTTGACCTAATCATATGATCAAGGTTGTGTAAACAGGTGATTAGGGAGGCTAATGAAGGATTAAGGACAAGTTGCAAGTTATGGAGGATGTGACATTAATCCTGATTAAGGGTGTGCACATCATAATCATGGATTAATTAAACTAATCCAAATTAAAGAGAGATTATGGATGATGGGACAAAGAGAGAGAAAATTGATTTGAATTCAAAAAGGTAAAGTGACCAAATTAAATAAATCAAAGTATTTATTTAATTTAGAGAAGAAGGGGCATAAAGGTAAAGTATTTAATTATTAAATTAAATACCTTAGGAATTTTAGGAAAAGGAGAAACATTAATTAAATAAATCATTTAATTAATATTGATGGGGGATGCGAAATAGATGAATAAAGGGGATGAACTTGACCATATGGGAGTGGTCAAATTCGGATGTCTACATTTTTCCCCTCTTCGAAATATTGTTAGAATAACAGTGTTTCAAAGAAAAATAAAATATAGGCGACTCGATAGAAGAATGGACTAGAAAAATGATGCCCTAGCATAGGAAAAAAGTTGTGTTGGTTGTCCAAATGTTGGGAAATGAAGGGAGATGCCCCAGTCCCACAAGGGATTGGACATGATGGAGGAACAAAGGTGAATGTTAGGGTATGCCCCCTCAAGAGGGCGGATGGGGAAGAAAAAGCGGCCCTAGGTGACTTCTCGATATGAGGAAACGAAGGGTACCATGGGATAGAGCTCAAAAAACCATGAAGAATGGCTTTTGAATGGAGGCAAACAGACAATGGATACACGGTGTGCAAATGGCGGCCCATAGAAGAGAGGATTAATCAATTAAAAAAAGGGTTAAATAATGGGTAAAATTACCCAAAACTTAAAAAAGGTTAAAAAGGGAGGGAAATGGTATTATATAGTAATTTTGGAAATTACTATTCATCATTTGCACACCTGGAAGTTAAGTGAGAGAGGGAAGAGGAAGAAGGTGACAAGGATAGGTGACATGGCAGGCAAGGACAAGGGGTTTGTGGAGGACGAGATCATCCACCGAGGTGACGAGGTGTGGCGGTTCTACCACGAGTGTGCAGTGCCCCACTAGGTTAGTTGTAAAACCCCTCTTTGTGATTTTTAGTTAAAATTTGAAAATTTTAATGCATTTGAAAATGTGGGTTTTGGGAATTGGGATGGTTAGGAAAATGGGTTATCGGAGAAAAGCAATTTCGCCCAAATTTTTAGGCAAAATCACTTGTTAGATTGGGGGCTAAAAGGAGGTGAATTCGCCCAAGTTAGGGGAGAATTCACTCAAAAGAGAGGGAAAATCCCATTAACGGGCGAAGTGGTAGTGAACAGGGATGGATTTGCCCAGGAATCGGGCGAATCCACCCAAAGAAATCGGCTGGATGGGGCATGGGCGAAGTCGCCTGATAGACGAGTGAACTCCCACGTCAGGGGACAATGGGTGAATCTGCCTATCGAACTAGCGAACTCACCCATCAAGGGACGATGGGAGGATTCACCCGTTGGACGAGCAAACTTGCCTGTCGGACGAACGAATTCACCTGTCGAACGACAAAGGGTGGATTCACTTATTTACTAGGTGAATTCACCCAAAAAGGGCAGCAAAAAGGATAGGAGCGAATTCACTCGGGAAATGGGCGAATTCACCCAAAAAAGGGGAAAAAAAGGAAAACAAAAAGGGACATTTAACAAAGAAGCCCAGGGTAGGGGAGGAAATAGGAGGAAAGAAAATGAAGGTGATGGGATTCAAGAAGAATGATGGACGTGTGGCTTGGTGTGAATGCATAGCTTCGAGACATCGCAAACACGAGAGAGGCGTTTGACGGTCCTAAAGACAATGATTGCAGCTATGAATGATGAGGATTATGCAGCACTGGCACAAATGGGTTTATTGCATATGCTAGGCTATCCTACTGTTAGAGCGCATCAGATGTTGCTGACAACATTGATGGAGCAGTGGAGCTTCGAGACATCTACCTTCCATCTCCTGACAGGGGAGATGACAATTACACTGGAGGGCATATGGAGGATTCTACGGTTGTTTATAGTGAGGCACTTGGTGAGTTGGATGAGGACAGAGGGAGATGAGTGAGTTCAGAGCCTACAAGCCGTCTTCGGGCAAGTAAACTTGCCGATTCAGGGAGCAGAGCTGGATTTGGATGGATGCCTAGGACTGGGGGTACCAACACTACCATTATATCTCTATGGATTAATCAGTGGGATCTTGATGCCAGAAAGGAGCAAGAGGTTCTGCAGCCTCAAGGTGATTGAGGTTGTCAGACACATTATAGAGGGGAGAGAGGGGGATTTCACATGGGGTACATGTGTACTGGCATAGTTGTATAGACACATGCATGTGGTATGCTATCGACGAGCACTCAGTGTGACACATGTGACACTACTATAGGTATGGGCCTAGGAGCACATCAGCGTGGCTAGGCCAAGAGTGTTGATAGCGGGTACACAGAATGAGACACTACTAGTGGCATATTGGTATGGGATAGAGTACAGCTGGCAGTTTTACTACCATGATGTTAGTGATCTAGAGGCATGGAGAAGGAGACTAGATGATTTACAGGAGGACCAGATAGTTTGGAGGCCATACATGACGTGCCAATTTTGTAGACGGAGTCAAGATGAGAGGAGACATAGAGGGTACTTCTTCATAGTATCCTACTTGGTCGAGAGAGACCCACGCATTGTGGAGTTGCACAGGGAAAACAGAGTGATGAGACAGTTTGAATTATAGTAGGACATTCCCCCATGACCTCAGAGGTTCAGATGGATTACCTGAGAGTGGTTATGGAGCGATCAAATCACTGCAAAGTTTGCTAGACAATAATGGGAGGAGTTTCAACAAGTTCCATACCCTGGGAGAGGAGTGGCAGACGCTGAGATGATGGTGAGATACTCTGTGTGGTGGGCATATCACAAACCAACATGGATTACTTCGATGCATCGGATCAGAGGGGCACTAGGCTATGGTTCAGAGGATGAGAGGAGGTTGGGAGGATAGCTGAGATTCAGGAGGAGAGGATGACAAAGGCAAGTATAAGAGGAGGCTGAGGTAGAGGAGGAGAGAGAGTAACGACAAGCGAGAGGACAAAGGAGGCTATGGAGGTGGATGCTCCAGAGGTAGATCCACTGGCCATAGTACCATACATACTATTGCCACCGGAGGACCCAACTGTACTATTGACAAGGGCTCTAGTGAGGCTACAAATTGTCGAGTACAGACTTAGGGAGGTAGAGACAGACATGGAAAGGCTACAGGTTAAGCTGACCCAATTGCAGGAAGAGGTGACTAGGCTGGAGGCAAAGGGACAGAGGCACTACAAAGAGTTGGAAAACTAGGTATCCATATAGATACAAGATGTTGAGAGGGAGAGGGAAGACCTAGTGAGACAGCTAGCAGAGTTGCGACAAGAGAGGATTGAGCTGAGGAGGGAGTAAGATGAGCTCTGAGATAGAGTAGAGGTGGCAGAGCAAATAGCTGGGGATGCAGGGTTGGTGTTGGAGAGATTGAAGACTACGATGACACAGTTGGAGATGCTGCAGGGTGAGAAGGATGCACCAGAGGCATAGGTACAGGCCTTGTAGGGTGAGAGAGACACAACAACATATTAGATTGCACAGATGTAGGCGTAGATTGACCAGTTGATGTTGGCATAGGATGCCTGGGAGCAGGAGAGGAGACAAATGGTCGGGTTACGGGACAAATACAAGATGGAGCAAGATGCAGCCAGGATACAAGCATTGGAGAGGGATGAGTACATGTGGGAGGCAAGTTATTATACGGTGTCATACTTCACAACGTTTCCAAATTAGGAATGGCATGTACCTCCCTATGTTAGAGCAGTGCCACATATGCCAGTGCCATCATGATCACTAGGGTTGCATACATGGGGATATAGTAGTTATTGAGAGACACCCCCACATAGAGGGCCAGTGCCAGATTCACCGTAGAGGTCAGATGTGGGCATCTTAGGCTAGAGAGGATAGAGGATAGATGATAGGATACAAATGTTTGACAGATGTAGGGTGGATGTGTAGTATAGAGCAACAAAGATCACATTTGATTCAGAGCCTTGTACTTGTATTTTATTTGATGATTATTGTTGTATATGATGGACATGTATTATGGATCATGTGATGGATATAACATTTTGGTATGATATGTGATAGCCCTTATTAACACTATGTGGCACTTATGTGATGGACTATTTATTTATGCACATGTGTATGTATGTGATTTTATTATGGATGATTATGATGATGTGATATATGCATATGTTTATGCGTATGTGAATGACATGGATGATATGTATGATGCCTAACGTTCATGATGCAAGATGTGATGAATGATTCATGATATTATATGCTATGGATATGAGTCTAAATGACTTATGATGCAAGATATAATCTATTCCATATATTAATGAGATGGACTAGTATAAAAATGAGTTAATAATAAAATGAACCTAAGATGCTTAGAAGTACCAATCAAGATTAGTCTAAACAATTTAAAATGAATATGAAATGATAATGCACATGGGCAGAAATACAACGTATGCAATGAACTGACAATGAAATAATCATAGGATGCTTAGAATAACCAATAAAGATTAATCTAAACAACTTAAAATAAATATGATATGACAATGCACATGGGATGAAATGCAATGCCTTGGAGCTACGATGCTAGATGAGATGTAATTAAATTCCTTGCAAACATTAATAAGTAAAAGGAAAGAACATGAACATGAGTGTAAATAAGGGCTTGCATAGTGATGGAAGTGGATGTAGGTCAACTTTATTCGTGTATCATACTTGCCCTAGCTCATTGGAAAGTACTTACCCTATAATCACTACAAAATTAAGGGAGGATGGGTGTGAAATTGCACTTGTCAAGAACTATATCCTGAGAAGAAAAGAAGTTTGGAGATGAATGTTTGCACAACCAAAATCACAAGTCATAGGTTAGGGATAGAATGGATGGAGGATGAATGCAATGCAATGGAATGGAAAATGAAATGCAATCCTAATGCGATTTTCCATCTTCAAAACACTAATTTTTGCTATAGCATAAGACACAATACGCCAAGGTATGGAAAACCAAGGAAAATTAGTGTCTAATGCATGAAACAAACACAACAAACAAGAAGGCTATCCCAACACCCCAAAGTTGCGATGACTTTGGTCGGGCTAGGCATTGGGATGACCATAAGCACAAAGGATGCCCCAGCGTAACACAAGACCGCAAGGATCTTGGTGGGTACTACTCGGGACAACCAAGCAGACAACAACAAACAAAAAGATATAGATATGCTCCTATGTTGACCAATCAAAATGCACCATAATATGATAGATCATGGTGGCCCTGACAAGTTACGATAGGAAGCTCAAATGATAAACAAAATGCCAAAAGCATCAAAAGAAAGGAATCAATTTCAAATTTCCTTTGCCATGGGATCAAAAGTTGGATGGGATTGATGTGGTCTGATGAGGAAGGATGCATCCTGTTAAGACCAAATATGGAGACTAAACTAAGAGATCGACATGATGCAAGATACTCAAAACCAATTGAATCTCATGGTGCTAGTGGATCTCATTTGTTAGGAACCATCTGGATAGGGACATAACTTGATGACACGACACAAGACACAAGAAAAACACACCCTAAAGACCTAGGGGCTCAGGGGCTGATCAAAGATTAGCCTTGCCTACGTGAAAGTGCAGATCCTTCGTAGTTCGATAAAAGACCATGGATAAAAGTTGAAAGAGGACAATGGAGACCTCGATGGATGGCAAAGACTAAATGGACAAATGCCCCAGGGGTGGATCAAATGATCAACCTTGCCTGTGTGAAAGCATAGGGGCAACGTAGTTTGAAAAAGATCGACGACAAAAGACAAAACATGAAAAACAAAGGATAGACAACCGACACAACAGGATGGATGAAAGACTAAGGGGCTAATCCAAGTTAGTTTGCAGACCATACTATCTTAGATACTACAAAATTAATGAGGATATCCATCAAGGAGGAAAAGACCATGGCCAGATGAAGGCGTAAGTAGTCAGATTCATTACAAATGCCATGATGAGATGAAACCTAGATGAGAACTGACACGATGAAGAACCCTAGATAGAAACAAAGGACCAACATGACATGAATTTATTTAATTCCTACTAATCCAAAATTAGTCTAGAGACCGCAATATTTTAGATTACTGTCACTCTTAAATTTAAATAACTTCTTGTCATGTCATAAACAACAAACAAAAGATAGGATGAGACCTAATGATGATCGAAACAATGAATAAACCTAGATGAGAGACTAACGGACAACAAAGACAGATGACATAAGCTCAGATCAAGATGAAAGCTCAGAATCATAGATAGCGGATGAAGATTGTCCAATTCTCAACCAAAATACACCAAGCGACAGATGTGGGGATGCAAACGGAAGGACTAGATCGAAAGGATGTTAGGATGGGATGTGCGAATAGGATGGATGAAAGCACAAAGTAATTAGGACACAAGGTAGATAATGATTAAGCCCTTTACTAATGGCGCATGTTACCAAGTTTTCACCGAATGTACTTATCCAAGGCACCACCAAGGGTGGTTTTCACCATAGGATGAATTATTTCTCTTTACTATTTTTGAATTTTTTTGACTTATTTTATTTTATTGTATTTTTTGGATTTTTGCAAGATGGGATAACCCAGCTGAATTAGGTGTAAAACCTTTTCAGGTTCATGATATTGATGGGCTCTTTGAGGGGCTCTTCTTTAGGTGTGGCAAGTCTATATGCCCCATATCCATATTTTGTTGTGATGGCATAGAGACCCAGCCAATTTGCCTCAAATTTCCCTTTCTTGTCTTAGTCTTGCTGGGTACGTTGATTCTCCTTAAGAACTAGATCACCAACATTGAATTGGCGAGGACGACCCTTCTTGTTGTAACTTCTCTTAAGATGATTCTAATATGCTTGAAGATGATTGTATACTTTGATTCATTTTTCATCTAGGAGTTCCAACTGACTGATTCTCGCAACTCGAGCATCTTCGTCACTAATGAGGTTCTTCAAAGATATTCTCAGTGATGGGATCTCGACCTCAATCGACAAGATGGCATCGACACCATAGACGAGAGAATATGGAGTGGCACCAGTAGGAGTGCAAATGGAAGTACGATATTCCCAAAGGGAAAGATGGATATGAAAGTGCCTTATGGGAGATTAAAATACTTTCATTTAAGGCTTTTTATGTTTAAAAAGACTTGTTTTTATTGTTAATTGACATAACTGGCGGTAGACAATAGATTAACATATTTGCTTATTTTACGTTATGTTTAACTAAATTAGTGGATATTTTGGAAGTAATAGCTTATGTTAAATGTGTTGCTTTATGATGACTTTGGATAAGATGATTATGCTGTATTAATCTTTATTTCCATGATTGTTGTTCTTTTTATAAGGGTTTTTAACAGGGTATCTTAAAGATTGATGAGACGGTTAAACTCTCTATCTAATTATGAGGAATGACTACGCCATAGATAGGCCCTACTGGATGATGAGTCACTCAAAGTCTGAAATTGACTTCTTCATAGTCAATTGAGGAACTTTTACTTCCAATGCCAATCTAGCGTAGTTCTGGCATAGTCCTCCATAGTCAACATCAGCTCTATTTTTAGTTTCATTTTGTAATCTGTAGATGGTCGCCTTAAGTTTTGGTAGTTAATGCCATGTTAGAAGCTAATAAGGATATTTTATAAATATCCACATTTCAGTCTTAGTTAGGAGTTAGATGATTTGCAATTAGAATTTTTTGTAATCACAAGCAATACTTTGTTCTGTGTTCTACTTTTGATCAATGAGAAAGGAAGCAAGAAGTTAATTAATTCACTGTGTTGAAGGATCTTACCTGAGGAAGAGTAGGGCCCACTCAACCTTTGGAACGATCTTATGGTATTTTTTTAAGTGTTGTTATTTTTTGATATTAAAATCTATAGTAGAAACTGATTTTGAATTGTTCAATTGTTAAAATCATCTTCTATCTTGGTAAATGTTAAGACCAGATAATCTATTTGCAATTGCGTTTCAAAGTTTTAGTTATTATGGTTAAGATCGAATCATTTGAATGTTTGGATTTGTTTATGAGAAATGATAAATTGAACCATTAGAATTGTTGAACAAGTTTCTTTCATAAATTAGGTTTAAATACTGTCTGAATCAATTAGAATTAACGTTTGTTTATTAAGTTTCATTAAAGTAATGTTAGGAATTTATGGAAAGATGGAGTTGAAGTCTGTTCAAAATCTGTTCATGGAGATTAGTCTTTATGCTTTTTAGAATAATCATCATTTTCCTGCAATTCATTTCTGCTTTTAAATTAGCATTTACTTTCCAACAATTAAATTATGGATTTCTTTTAAAGCAAAATATAATTAATTTGAAATCCTGCATTTTAGAATAAGAATTAAAGTAATCATTAGTTGTCTCCATGAATTGGTCTAAATCGAAGTCAATAAAGTCATAATTAAGTTAGTAGAATTTTAAATCAGAAGTTAGAGTAGATTTAAATCTTAGGAATCAGTCGCTACAGTTTAGCTCTTGAAAGCTCCTAAAGAGCCCCCAAGAGCTCCTGAAAGCTCCTGAAGTAGGAAAAACGATACCTGAAGTCGTTGTTTATAGTGCAAATCCCCCCAAAAAGAATATGTGACAACTATCCTTATCACATATTGCTTTGAGACACACCTGGATCGATTAAAGAATTGATTAAATGATGCAAGTTGTGATATCAACAACCTTGCTCATCATTTTTGGCGCCGTTGTGGGGGATACTTAAATGATTTGGCTATTTAGTGTGAAGCCTTAGTGTTGATAGGGAAGGGAGATCTGAAATAGTGGATGAGACGAAGCAGAGACCAACTATGAAGGTTTCTTCCACAAAACATTGACATTAGAAGAAATCTTGATTTTAATCAAGAGGATATCTAGTAATACTAAATTGAAAATCAATAAATTAATCAAGAAAACCCCATTGAAAATCAATAAGAAAACAGAGATCCAATTCCAAGAGAAGAAATGGGTGATCAACCGGTACATCCACCAACAAATAGAACCTTTTCAAATCCTATCAATCTTGAAAGACAACTTGATGAACCCCCTATGAAAAACATTTCGCCCTCAGTTCTTCCAACATTTAGGGGAAAAACTGCATAAGACCCTGATCAATTCCTGTTTGAATTCAAAATCTTATGCCAAACTTATGATTATTCAACTGATAATTAGAAGTTGAAGTTGTTTCCTTCAACTTTGAAAGAATCGGCTTTAAGATGGTTTATGGGTTTAGGGTCAGAAACGATTAGGACTTGGTAGCAGATGGAGACCGAATTCTTGGACAAATACCAGGATTATTGTCGAGTGAGAGATAGAAAGGAAGAATTGTTTCACATAAAGCAATTAGAGGATGAAAGTCTATAAGACTATGCTGATATATTTCAATTTGTACATCAAAGGTGCACTAATGGGCTGGATGATGAAATCAGCAAAACAATTTTCCTAAGAGGGATTGAAGATGAGTCTAGAGAATCTTTGAACCTAATGGGAAAGGGAGACATTAACAAGATTTCCTTGGATGACATTATGGAGATCTATAGAAACTACTCTAGAACTAGAGTGGGGACTAGAAACTCCAGGAGGAACAAGACTCACACCACTGATGTATTTGAAGTAATGGAAGAATTGGCCAACATGAAGACTGATCTGCTACTGAATCTCAACATGCAAGGAGAAAAGAGGACCACTAAACCATTATCAATTTATTGTTCCAAATGTATGGGAAAACACCTTTTGAGGGAATGCCCATTAAATCAGGTTGAAATTTATGAAATTTGTGAAAAATCACACCCGACCAATTCTTGTAATCTTTTGGCAGGAATAAAGAACAATATCAAGAAACCACCAATAATCGAGGAAGAGCTCAATTACGTCGGCCAAAGACCTCAAAACCAAGGGTATAACACAAATCCAAGACAATATGGTTCACAATCAAATTGGAATCAAAATCCATGGTAGAACCAAAATCAGTGGACCCCAGAATATCAGCCACAACCCCAACCTACATATTGGGGGCAACCATAGTAGATGAATCCCTAATGGAACCAATCCTAGTGGTAGTCTAACCAACAACCACAATGGCAAGCAAATCAATCCTCATGGTAGCATAATCAAAACCAATTCCAACCATTATAGAATTAGGGACAAAAATGACCATGGGTACAAACACCTCCAGCCCTTAATGCCCCTAATGCTCCCAATGATCAAGTGAATCAACCCCAAATGCCAACTCAACTGGTTTCCAGTCCAAAGAATGAATGAAGTGATACAAACAACCCAAATGTAAATGTGGTAGATGTTAGCGACATTTAGCTGCGAAGTCGAAATGTACAAACTACACCAGTCAAGATAGTTCCAAAAAGAGAGGAAGAAAACATAGAACAAATATTAGAAGAAGAACAAATTGTAGAACAAGCTCCCCATCCCGAGAGATTGCACGAAGAGAAAACTATTCCACAAACCTCTTCCCCTCCCTACATGAATGTAATCGATTCACAACTTCTTAGAGAGTTGAAAAAGATTAGCATTGAGATACCTCTATTACAGGCAATCAAGGATATCCTAGAAATCAATTAGTTAGTAAAAATCCCTTTGCATGAAGACACCAGGAAGGAAAATGAAAATGCCTTCAACAATTCAAGTAGGGACTAAACTTACTGATGTGTTATCAGGAAGAATGCTTCCACAAAAGTATAATGATCTTGGTAGCCCTATCATAACACTAAGTATAAATGGAATTGAAATACCAAATGTCCTGATTGACTTAGGAGTTGCCATAAATGTCATTACATCTGATACAATCGAAAGGCTAGGAATGACAACAATTCAGCCAACAACAACTGTTCTACAGCTGGCTGATCAATCAACTACAAAACCAGAAGGTATTATTGAAGAAATCATGGTCACAATTGATACATGGGATTACCCAGTCGACTTTTTGGTTCTCAAAGCCAGAAGGAAAGATTCTGGATACCCAATCATATTAGGTAGACCATGGTTGGCTACCGCTGTAGCCTTAATAGACTATAGATCAGGAAGCATGATTATCACTAATGGATAAAAATAAAAAGAATTGTCACTTTATCCACCTGCACAACCATCACTTCAACCAAACACTCAACTTTGGGTGGATGAGGATTTAGATTCAAAAGGTGGTGGTATTGTGGAATTAGCAATGGTAGCCATAAGTGAACATATCCAGGAATGTGAAGAACAAGAGATAACTTCAAACAGTGAACGAGATAATTGTCAAGCAACATTACATGAACAACATTGTTGTCCTTTGAATACTCTTGTTGAAGAATCAATGAATTCTAAAACAGACGTAAAGGAGATTATAGTCGCAGGAGATAAACCCCTTAATATCAATTCAACCTTATCCCCGACGCAAGAGGAAAAATTGAAAGAAATTTTAGAAAAATACACCGCAGCGTTTGCTTGGGAATATACTAATATGAGAGGTATCCATCCTTCAATCTATAGTCATCACATCTACACAGAAGATGTTAGACCAATGAGCCAAGGACAAAGGCAAATTAATCTTGTTCTTCGAGACATTGTAAAAAAAGAAATTGAGAAGTTGCTTAACGTGGGATTCATATACCCAATATTTGATAGTCAGTGGGTCTCTCCACTAGTTATAGTTCCAAAGAAAAATGGTAAATGGCGAGTCTGCATAGACTATAGAGAATTAAATAAGGCCACTAAAAAAGACCATTTCCCATTGCCATTTATCGACCAAGTACTAGACAATCTAGCAGGCAACAACTACTTCTCATTTCTTGATGGCTTTAGCAGATATAACCAAATCCAAGTAGCCCTTGAAGATCAAGACAAAACTACCTTTACATGTCCTTGGGGTACGTATGCATATACAGTCTTACCATTTGGACTATGCAATGCACCTGCGACATTTCAAAGAGCGGTACTTGCAATATTTGTAGATTTCACCACTTCATGTGTAGAAATCTATATGGATGACTTTACAGTCCATGCTAAAACATATGATGAAGCATTAAAAAACCTAGAAAAAGTTTTACAACTTTGTAAAGATCATAGGTTATCACTCAACCATGAGAAAAGTTCCATAATGATGACAGGGGGAATTGTTCTGGGACATCACATCTCAAAAGAGGGGATAAAGGTTGAGATCATACAAAACATTGAAATCCCAAAGAACCAAACTGGAGTAAGAAGTTTTCTTGGACATGCAAGGTATTACAAAAGATTTATAGAAGGATTTAGTAAAATAGCATCACCGCTATTCACCCTGCTCAAAAAAGAAGAAGAATTTGTATGGACAGAGGATTGCCATAAATCCTTTGAAACAATTAAGATAGCTCTAACAACTCCACCCATTATCAAAGGACCAGTTTGGGGAGAACCTTTTCACATACATGCAGATGCATCTAATTTGGCCATTGGTGTAGTTTTAGGACAAAAAGATGAAAACAATGTCATGCATGCGATTTACTATGTTAGTAAAAATCTAAATCCTGCTGAAAGAAACTACACAACAACAGAGAAGGAATTTTTAGCTGTGGTATATGCAATAAATAAATTCAGACATTATATTACAGGCTATAAAATCTACATTCATACAGATCATGCTGCAATCAAATATCTAATTAATAAGGCAGTGGTAGGTGGACGCATTATCAGATGGTTACTTTTATTGCAAGAATTTGATGTAACTATTGTTGATAAGCTTGGAAAGGACAATGTTGTTGCTGACTTTCTTTCCAGAATTGTTTTACAGGATAATCAAGAACCAATGGATGATGCATTTCTAGACAAACACTTAATTGCTATATCAGTTCATCCACCATGGTTTGCTGATTTGGAAAATTACCTTGTTACAGGAAAATGTCCAAGTCAATTTAGTAATAAGCAAAAAAAGAGGTTAATCCATGAAAGTTCAAGATTTAAATGGATTAATGATCTTCTGTTTAAATTATGTCCTGACCATGTTTTATGCAGATGTGTAATAGAATTGGAAGTTTATGTAGTGCATGATTGCCATCACGAACCTAAAGGAGGACACTTTCAGTTGTAAGAACAGTTCACAAAATCTTGGGGGTTGGCTACTTTTGGCCAACAATGACAAAAGATGCAACAGTCTTTGTCAAACATTATGATGAGTGCCAAAGAATGGGGAAGCCTACAACAACCATGGAGATGCCGATGCAGCCACAAATAGCCCTTGAACCATTTGAAAAGTAGGGCATCGACTTTGTGGGACCAATAGATCCACCGTCTAGGGGTCAGAGATATATCCTTGTTTGTACCGATTATGCAACAAAATGGGCTGAGGTGAAGGCACTACCAACAGCAAAAGAAGATAAAGTTGTAGACTTTCTATACAAGAAAATTCTCCAATGGTTTGGTGCACCCAGAGAAATTGTTTCAGATTAGGGACCGCAATTTGTGTCAGCAATGATGGAAGCATTTTTACAGAGGTACCAAATAACTCACAGAAAATTTTTGCCTTATCACCCACAGGCGAATGGACAAGTAGAGGTCACAAATAGAGAATTGGAGAATATTCTAACAAAAATAGTTTCTTTTAAGAAAATAGATTGGGTAGATAGGCTAGATGAAGCAGTCTGGGCCTATAACACCACATGGAAAACAACGACTGGGTTCTCTCCATATGAACTTGTGTATGGAAAGAAACTAGTCATGCCAATTGAATTTGAGTTGAAAACATTGAAGACAACACTAGAAGTTGGAATTGACCTACCAAAAGTAGAGAAAAGTAGAATTTTGCAGCTTAATAAACTTGATGAAATGAGAATGGAGGCACTTCAACATACAAAAGTGATTCAAAAGCAAAGGAAGGAATGACATGATAAACATATCGTGTCCAGACAGTTCAGAGAGGGAGATTGGGCGCTATTATTTAACTTCATATTTGAAGAGTTTAAAGGGAAGTTCCATACCAGATGGTTGGGACCTTATGAGATACAACAAGTGTTCGAGAATGGAGTTGTCTAGTTAGTTTCAATTGATGGGGAGGAAAGAGTCATGTTAGTTAATGGTCATCAACTGAAAACATACCATAAGCCAGCAACAAAGGAGGAATTTCTAGATGAAGTGCAACACATAATTGAACATTTTCTTATGGAAGATATCTCTTCCATGAGAGAAGATCTTTGAACCTTTGAAGAAGGAAAATAAACAAGGTAAATTGAAAACCAACAATTGGCGGTTTACCTTGAGAAAAATGGAAGTAAATTGAAAACCAACAAATGGCGGTTTACTTTCAAGATTTTTTTAAAAAAAAAATAATAAATAAATAAATTTTGATGACTGAAAACCAGAAATGGCGGTCTATCTAAGTTAACTTCTGCAAGCTCCTGAAGGCTCCTGAAGGCTCCTGAAGAACCCCTCAAAAGCTCCTGAAGGCTCCTAAAGATTTTGAAGACTCAAGACTCTGAAGACTCCGTCTTTGCTCAAAAGCTCCTGAAATTCCAAGCTCCTGAGAGCTCTTGAAGACTCCTGATGAACTCCTGAAGGCTCCTCAAGAACTCAAAGGCTTGAAATAAATTAAGATGCGCATTTAAAGTGAATATTGTTTTCAAAATCATTTTCTAAGTAGTTAGACTAATTTAAAATAGGTAAATATTTATGAATCTAGACATCTCTGCCACTATTAATTAAATGATAATAATAAATCCAGTTTTAATCATTTCAAAAAGCGGCGGATTGTCAAAATAAGGAAAGATGTGACATGAATGATGTCAATCGAGGACAACATATCTCTTCATGATTTAGTTGTCTTTTCAAAAATCCTCCCAAGTACATGATGACATGTGTAATGAATGCCGCCAACCTTGCGAATTGAATTGCAAGTTTCAAGTTGTGGCGTGTGAATCGTCTAGAGCAGTAAGGAATTAAATGCAAGCTATTAATGGCATGTTATGTCATTTTCAAAATTGGCTGCTCCCAAATCAAGAAACAAATTATTCCACACCTTTTTGGTAAGTAATTCAGACTGCTAGTTGAAGTCTGCTAGTGAAGTCCACCATTTTTGACAGAGAAAGATGGGGAATAAGAGAAATTCTGAACTAGAGAACTTCAATCTTGATTTAGAGACCAGAAGATTGTTTGAAGAAGCTAGGTGGTTAAATTTTGTGATGCAGTATGAAGGCTTCCAACCAAAAATGGTTAGAGAATTTGTTGTGAATTTCAACGTAAATGTCACCAGGGTAAGAGGAGAAGTAATAGAAGTCACACCAGAAATTATAAGTGAAATTTCTGGAATTCCAAATGAAGGAAAATTGGTTAACAAAGGTCGAGTTAAGTTTGAAAAATTGGTGGCTGCATTTCACCAAGATTCAAAAAGAAAGCCAAAGATACAAATGCACAAAGGAGACCAACATGGCATAGCTCGTAACAGTTTGGACGAGCCATGGAGGACTACTGCGACTTGGCTTATGAATTTTTTCACTTGCGATGGGTAGTATGGTACAATACTGGGTCCACGAATGCAACTTTTAATACATTTAAGGTATGGTCAGACAAAACCTTCAGCTAGGATAAATTTGTCTGTGTTCTTATTTCAACAAGTTTCTTCCATGATTTTGAGAGTAAAAGCTAGGGGGGAATCTTTTATGAAATACCAAGGGTTGATACATTTGACAATTAAATACCATTTCTTAAAGAAAGAAACTGGGAAGCAGGGATGGTTAGAATTTTTGTTCGCACCTATAGGAAAGCAAAAAGGGAGACCCACAAGGGAACCCTCAGCCAAAAAGACAAAAATGGAGGAAGGAGAATCTTCCAAGAAAAGGGCAAAAAAAAATTCCAGAGATATCTAGGGTAACTCGTACTAGGTCAAAAAGAAGGAGACAAGAAGTCCAAGAGGAAAACCCTAGACCTACTGAAACTATAGTGTCCACTCCTGAAGAGGCACTTATAAGTCAAACCCCTATTTCTGAAAGCCCTGTTAAATCCCCTGAACATGAAGATACTCATACCCCTGTACAATCTCCTGAGAGACCTCAAAGTCCCCCTAAAGACCCAATGCCGACTCCTGAAGATAACCTTGTTTTTGAAGTCTACGACTCTGCTAAAGAGTTTGACACACAATCTGAAGAGCAAGAGGCCTCTGAAGAATTTGAACAAGAAGAGACTGTGAAATCCCCTATACCTTCCCCATAACATGATAAGAGGAAAGGGAAAGAACCTTTAATTGAAGAAGAGGGACCCCAAGAAGAATTGAATAAAGAAGAAGTAGAAACTGAGGAATTGTTGAGAACAATGAAAATGTCTCGTTTAGAGGCCGAATTGGAACATGAAAGAATAAATGTGCAATTCTTTGAAGAAAAATTAAGATGAAAAGAAGAAGAATTGCAACAATTAGTCTGCAAGAATCAAGTAATAGAAAGGCAAGTTGAGCACAATGAGGCAAGGATTAGAGAACAGTTAAGTAAAACAGAGGATGCCCTACAACAAGCCAGTGTGCAAGCATTAGCAAGTGTTGAAGAAATTTCATAATTAAAGGGAGAGTTGCAACGGAGAAGAAGAGGAATTAAAACAGCAATCCATGCGGTTCTATGCACAAGAAGCCTCTATTTCCTCCACTCCTCCACGCAAGCTTGCATTACCTTCCATAATTCCTCATATTCCTCCCACTCCTCCTATGCAACCAACTCCAGTTTAGCCTCGATACCGTTCTTTGGCATTTTTCAAATATAAGGAGGAGAACAGAGTATTACAAGAGTAGATACATAATTTAGAAAAAGAAAAGAATGAGATTGAGAGAAGACTTGAACGGGTGGCAAAAATCAGTTTTGCCATGCTTTCCATGAGAAGATCGACTGTGACATATTCTTTGTTTCTTAGAGAAAAGTTTTTAGAATGGAAAATAAATCAGTTAATTCTGGGAAGGAGTCTGGATTACAATGAAGATCATGATTTCCTGAAAGATTACTTTAACAGTCACCCTGACATTCAGAATTTAATGTGTGAATTCTACCAACATGGATTTTTAATGGGGGATAATGATGACACAATGTTGAATATATATGTGGGTGAGCTTCAAATTAGGTCATTTGTTTCTTTAATGCAAAACCAGGTGCATTGGTCAAATAGAATGAATAAGTACAAAGAAGCTCAAAGAAAATATGGATTGCCAATGATACCTAAAAAGCCACATGCTGAATTATATATCAAAGCTGTAAGATCAATTGTCAAGTTAAATGATATTAATCCCCTCTATGTTTCAAATCTGTTTGATAGCATTGCATCATTCCAAAATGTGGAAGCAACACTCCCGCCATTAGCACTACGGTGCTATGAAGAAAGGTACCAGCTTATTCCAAAATCAGTCAGGA
This sequence comes from Sequoia sempervirens, assembly GCA_007258455.2. Classification (NCBI taxonomy): domain Eukaryota; kingdom Viridiplantae; phylum Streptophyta; class Pinopsida; order Cupressales; family Cupressaceae; genus Sequoia; species Sequoia sempervirens. Next base: position 13,231 of record VDFB02282314.1, on the reverse strand, counting down.
GAAGGGAGCCAATTAGTCTGAATAATATCAGTTGAAGTTTAGTCAGAGTCAGACATGTCATCACTCTAATCCAACAACAGAAAGAATTTTGGATAGGCATGAGATTCAGAATGCCAATTATTATAATGCCAGCACCAAAGCTAAAGGAAACAAAAAATGTACCAGCTCTAGTAATGGGGATGTGGTTTGAGAACTTAAGAGGAAACTATGGCTATGCAATTAATACCAGATTATCAGAACAGTACAAAGAGGGTGTTTTTGACTGCTGCATCTGGATGGAGGCACTAAATAGAGAAAGAGAGAACACCATAATTTTGGATGATGAACCATGAGGACATGGTCCAAAGAAAGTTGGGGAGAAAATGATGGGAGATTAAAATACTTTCATTTAAGGCTTTTTATGTTTAAAAAGACTTGTTTTTATTGTTAATTGACATAACTGGCGGTAGACAATAGATTAACATATTTGCTTATTTTACTTTATGTTTAACTAAATTAGTGGATATTTTGGAAGTAATAACTTATGTTAAATGCGTTGCTTTATGATGACTTTGGATAAGATGATTATGTTGCATTAATCTTTATTGCCATGATTGTTGTCCTTTTTATAAGGGTTTTTAATGGGGTATCTTAAAGATTGATGAGGCGGTTAAACTCTCTATCTAATTATGAGGAATGACTACGCCATAGATAGGCCCTGTTGGGTGATGAGTCACTCAAAGTCTGAAATTGACTTCTTCATAGTCGGTTGAGGAACTTTTACTTCTAGGGCCAATCTGGCATAGTTCTGGCATAGTCCTCCATAGTCAACTTTAGCTCTATTTTTAGTTTCATTTTGTAATCTGTAGATGGTCGCCTTAAGTTTTGGTAGTTAATGCCATGTTAGAAGCTAATAAGGATATTTTATAAATATCCACATTTTAGTCTTAGTTAGGAGTTAGATAATTTGCAATTAGAATTTTCTATAATCACAAGCAATACTTTGTTCTGTGTTCTACTTTTGATCAATGAGAAAGGAAGCAAGAAGTTAATTAATTAACTGTGTTGAAGAATCTTACCTGAGGAAGAGCAGGGCCCACTCAACCTTTGGAATGATCTTATGGTATTTTGTTAAGTGCTATTATTTTCTGATATTAAAATTTGTAGTAGAAATTGATTTTGAATTGTTCAATCGTTAAAATCATCTTCTATCTTGGTAAATATTAAGATCAAATAATCTGTTTGCAATTGCGTTTCAAAGTTTCAGTTATTATGGTTAAGATCGAATCGTTTGAATGTTTGGATTTGTTTATGAGAAATGATAAATTGAACCATTAGAATTGTTGAACAAGTTTCTTTCATAAATTAGGTTTAAATACTGTCTGAATCAATTAGAATGAACGTTTGTTTGTTAAGTTTCATTAAAGTAATGTTAGGAATTTATGGAAAGATGGAGTTGAAGTCTATTTAGAATATGTTCATGGAGATTAGTCTTTATGCTTTTTAGAATAATCGTCATTTTCTTGCAATTCATTTATGCTTTTAAATTAGCATTTACTTTCCAACAATTAAATTATGGATTTCTTTTAAAGCAAAATAGAATTAATTTGAAATTTTGCATTTTAGATTAAGAATTAAAGTAATCATTAATTGTCTCTATCAATTGGTCTAAATCAAAGTCAATAAAGTCAAAATTAAGTCAGTAGAATTTTAAATCAGAAGTTAGAGTAGATTTAAATCTTAGGAATTAGTCACTACAGTTTAGCTCCTGAAAGCTCCTGAAGTAGGAAAAACGATACATGAAGTCGTTGTTTAAAGTGCAAACCCCCCCAAAAAGAATCTGTGACAACTATCCTTATCGCATATTGCTCTGAGACACACTCGGTTCGATAAAAGAATTAATTAAATGATGCAAGTTGTGACATCAATGACCTTGCTCATTAGTGCCAATCTCGACCGGTATTGTCAACCACCTTTTAAGGATTTTGATCAAAGTTTTGTTGGTTGCCTCCACTTGACCATTACCTTGAGGGTAATAGGGCATGGACCAATGATGTTGAATGTGAAAAGTGTCACATAGGTGTTTCATTCCCTGGTTTTTAAATGGATTTCCATTATCGGTGATGAAGGTGGATGGAATTCCATATCTGCAAAGAATATGGAAGAGGATGAATTTGGATATTTGAGTACTCATAATTTGAGAGAGTGGTATTGCTTCCACCCATTTGGTGAAGGACTCAGTGGTAGTGATTATGAAGGTGTGATTGTCAGAAGATGGATGGTATATCTTGTCAATTAAGTCAAAACCCCACTAAGAGAAGGGCCATGGTGCTATGAGAGGCTGCAAATATTGAGTAGGAGCATGTATCAAATCTGCATGTTGTTGGAAAGGTAAGCACTTCTTCATGAACTCACAAGAGTCATGCTCCAGTGTAGGCCAATAGTAACCAGCTCTGAGTATCCTCTTGGCTAAGGTCATGCTATTTGAATGGGCCCCACAAACACCACTGTGAACCTCAATTAATGCAGTGTGAGCTTCAGTCTCGTTCAAACACCTGAGAAGGGTTCCATCATACCCACAACGATAAAGTATATCACCTATGGTAGTGTAGCAGGAGGTGCATTGGATGAAATGTTTTTGTTGGTTACGTGTAAGGTTAGGGGGCAAGATGTTATCATGAAGATAGGTGTAGATGTCATGATACCATGGTGACTCAGGACCTACAATGTCACACACCATTTCGCTCTTAGGGATGTCATAAGCAAGGATTAAGAGTTGTTTGACTAGGAACTCGCAGTCTGTTCGATCCTTTGGCATGTCAATTAGAGAACTGATTGTAGCCATTACATTAGCTACTTTATTCTGGACTCTAGGGATTTGCTCAAACTAAATAGAGGTGATTTTTTTCTTGAAGTCATCCACTATGCGCTTGTAAGGCAACAACTTGTCATCTCTTGTTAGAAACTTGTAATTAACTTGTTTGATGATCAACTAGGAATCACCAAAGACTCGCAAGTGAGTGATGTTCCATTGGATAGCGATCCTAAGACCAGTAAGGAGAGCTTCATATTCTACGATGTTGTTCATGCATGGAAAATCCAATCTAAATGACTTCGGGATAGAATCACCTTGTGGGGTGACAAACAAAATACCTGCCCCACTCCATTGTGAGTGTATGACCCATCAAAATAGAGTGTCCACATAGCTGCTTCCGTAACTGTAAGAACCTCTTCATCAAGAAATTTTGTCACCAAGGAATAGGCATCTACTAGGGGAGCATCGGTTAGCTGATCTGCTATCACTTGCCCTTTAATTGCCTTTCGTTCCAAATACTTGATATTGAACTCGCTTAATAGCATAATCCACTTAAGCCATGCAGCTAGTCAACGTAGTTCTGGATAACAAATATTTTAGCGGATCAACCTTCGATAGCAACTTCACTGGATGGCTGAGCATATAATGACAAAGTTTCTATGAGTTGAAGACTACAGCTAGGTAGGCTTTTTCCATCGGAGAATAATTGAGCTCATAGCCTACTAGGGTCCGACTGATGTAGTAGATAGCACGTTCCTTTGAGGACTCATCATGTTGTGCTAACAATGCCCCCAATGCAACTAATGTAGTTGAAATATACAACAAAAGTGGTTTACCTAGAATTAGAGGCATGAAGATGGGCGGATGAGCCAAATACTCTTTGATTTTATCGAAACCCAGCTAACATTCAGAATCCCACTTGAAGTAAGTATCTTTTTTCAAAAGATGGGTAAATGATTAACACTTGTCAACCAACTGAGCTATAAACTATCTGATGGACTGCAACTTTCATTGGAGGCTGCTCAACTATTTTAGATTGTGCAATGGAGGCATTTCCATGATTGCATCAACTTTAGTGGGATCAACTTCTATGCCTCTTTTGGAGATGATGAAACCCAATAGTTTTCCTGAGGTGATTCCAAATACACACTTCTTCGGGTTTAGATGTAGCTTACAGTGCTCTAGACGCTCAAAAATCTTCTTCAGGATCATCGGGTCCTCTTCCCTTGTTCTTGATTTCCCCAATATATCATCAACATAATCCTCCATTATGATGTGAATAAGGTCATGGAAGATGACTGTCATGGCATGTTGGTAAGTTGCCCCTGCATTCGTGAGGCCAAAGGGCATGACGTTGTAACAGAAAGTGCCCCAAGGTGTAGTGAAGGTAGTCTTATGTTGATCCTCAAGTGCTATTTTGATTTGGTTATATCCAAAGAAACCATCCATGAGGGATAGCATCTCATGACCTACAATTAAATCAACCAACATGTCAATGTTTGGTAAGGGGAAATCGTCTTTAGGATAGGCTTTGTTGAGGTCCTGAAAATCGGTGCAAATCCTGAAGTTCCCATTTGGTTTAGCAACTGGCACTATGTTGGAGATCCAATCAGAGTAGTCAATGAGCCTTATGAATCTAGCTTCTAATAGTTTTTCCAACTCTTTCTTGACTAACAAAGCTACTTGAGGATGCATTTTCCTAAGTTTTTGCTTGACGGGTTTAGCATCCGGATGGACATCCAAATGATGTACGACTAGAGCAGGATCCAAACCTGGCATATCTAAATAGGCCCATGCAAAATTAATGATTCCCTCTTTGAGAAGCTGAACAATGATGGAGTGTTCTTCTGATAAAGACTTGGCTACATATGTGATATTTAGATTTTCTTTAATTCCCAAATTTACCTCTTGCGTTTCTTCGATGAGTATAGATGATCATTCAGATAGTTGAGTTTCCACAAGGGGAAGATGAACGTTCCCATCTTCTAGTGCCTCATCAAGGTTTTCACTATTAGATACACCCTTTATTTTGACTTTTTTCTAAGTCAAGAAGCACCTCAAAGAGGTTTTCAATAGGTGACCCTTTTTTATTTTGTTTCCTTTTATTTTTGCGGTTAGGGCGTTCATCCTCCCCCAATCCCATAAGATGCACATACATATCCACTAAGGGAAAGGTATCAACAGGTGCGCTACCATGTAGGTCCTAGTCAATAAGCTCGGGATGGCGAAGGGAAAGGCTAATGGAGCAGATGGATAGGCAATCGAACATGGAGGAAAGGTCCACATGATCCACGTCATTGTACACACGTATGATGGATTCTTCTTTTGGTATGTCTTCAAGGAGACCATTGTTCACACTAACGTTGTTAGAGGCACTAGTTGATGGCATAAGACCCTTTTGTTTTGTGTCATGGCCTAAACCTGAGTATCTTGATTGTACTGGAGGCTTGATAGGTTGTTTTCTTCCTTGTTCTTCTATTCCAAGGCATCCCCCTTGATAATTATACTTGTCTATTATCTTTGTGGAATAAGGATATGTCTCCTGGAAATATTCCTTTAAAGGGGAGAGGGTTTAGGTTCCTCGCAATATACCCATTGGCTGATGTCATCTTCTGGTGTGTCTTGTCTTAACCCAGGAGAGCAGAAGGTGTTGGATCCTACATTCTTAGAGCTCAAGGTGATTGTCTTCTCTTCTTGCTGTGGCACAGTCTGAGAAGGTTGGCCATATGTATGTGGTGATGGTGGCATAGTTGCCACATTTAATGTTATACACATTTCATATTCACCACATCCCTTGTCGATGATATGGACTTTGGTAATGGTTGAATCAAATATGGATGATGGAGTGGATGACGTGGTGGCTAGTGTGTTGGAAAATGGATGAGATGATGGTGTTTGAGGTGGTCCCATTTCTACTCCTAGACAATAATGAGAATGGGGAAAGGAAGCTTCTAGTGTGCGATAATATTCAAACTGTTGTGGATCCACATGTATTGTAACTTCCATCCCATTAAATGGGAATTTCAGAAACTGGTGGTATGTGGATGGAACGACTTGCATGTCATGGATCCATGTTTGACCAAGGAGAAGGTTGTAAGGGAGGTCCAAATCAAGGACATGATAGGTAGTGTATTGTACAAAATTGTTCCCTCATAATCATGCTCTACATTATCATATGCCTTGATAGTGATCTGACCTAAATATTTAAGTTAGTGTGGGTATAACCTACCTACTTTATGAACTTTAACGTGCATAGATTCAGGGCAGAGCCGTTATCTACTAAGACCCTTTTCACTTTATGGTGGGCTATAAGAACCTCAAGATGGAGGGGGTGGTTAAGGTTGGAATCAATACAAGGCATGTCATTCTGAATAAAGCCTAGCTAATACGTGGCTAAGAGATGTCCTACTAATGCTTGAAATTGAGTAGGATCTATGTCGTTGGGGACATGGGTATCTGTAAGGCTTTGGTTAAAATTTCTTGGTGCACAAGAGAAGACTTGAGCAAATCCAAAATGGATATTTGGGTAGGGGTCTCTCCTAGATGATCAAGAATATTATATTGGGAGCTTACAGGAGGTGGTTGGGTGGATGTAGAAGCTCCAAGGACTGTGATGCAAGTGCGGCGGGTCGTAACAACACACTGTGGATCTTTTCCTTTCACACGTATCATAGACACACGTGGTTTTGTTTGCTCAATATGCATGACAATACCATCATTATTAAATGGCACATTTTTGTAACTCATGTTATTTGTATTGTTACCTTGATTATTGTTGTTACTTGATCCTTGATTGGCATTTGATGTGCTAGCTCCCTGGTTATTCTTTGGGAAGGTATTTTGGTATATCTGAAGCTGATCATTGGATGAGGAAGCTTGGTTGGCATCCGCATGTATATCACCCTAATCTATAAGATCCTAGATGCAGGTTTTTAAGCCTTGACACTTATTTCATGTATGCCCTTTGATTTTGTGGAACTCACAATACTTGTTTTCTTTATGCCAGGCTAGTTTGGGCTTGGACTCATCGAGAGGCTTGGTCACGGGATAAGTGATTGGGTAATTAGCATGAAGAAGCCTATTGAACATGACACTTAAAGGTTCTCTTAATTGAGTAAATTGGCATTTGTTATTCCCTTGATTATTCTGATTTGATTGTTGGGGAGGACAAGGTGCCCCTTGCGACATAGATATGGAGTTAGGAATTGATTGTTGAGGAGGAACATATTGTGGCTTCTGGGAAGCATTGGCTACTTGGACATGTTTGGTGTCGGTGACACCATTGACAACGTTCTTGTTTTTGTTCCAGTATCGAGGTTTATCCCCGAATGACTTTTCCTTGTCAAAATTAAAAATTTTAACTAACCCTTTGGCAATAAGTGCTCTCTCAAGGATAGGACCCTTCTCCACTATTTCTGCGAAGGTTGCGACATAATGAAGCCTAAAATTATGTGCCATATCTAGATGAGAGTTTTCAATGAAAAGGGTGACCATGTCTTTTTCTCTAAGCGGGGATTTCATTTGACCAACCAATGCTCACCACCTTTGGAGGTAGCTTGCAAAAGTTTCTCCCTCACACCGCTTCTCTTTCAAGAGATCCAAAGTATTAACATCTTTCTCCAAATTAAAGGAGAAGTGGGAGACAAACTTTTCTGAAAGATCTGCAAAAGACTTGATGGACCCCTTCTCGAGACCCATAAACCAGTCAAGAGCTATCCCCGTTAAACTCCTTGGAAATAATTGGAGGAGGTAATTATCATTGTATAAGACTTCTTGACAATGGGCATAAAACTCTTGAAGATGAGCCTTGGGATCTTTAGTTCCTTTGTACTTATCAAATTTTGGCATCTCGAAATGTTCGGGGAAAGGCACTAATGAAATTGAGGGATCGAACGGATAGGGACAAATGTCTTCAAACTTAAACAATTGTTTGCTAGTCCCTGCTTGCAAGTCTTTTAATGCAGCTTTGACTTCTTCCCACTCTTTATTGGTAGGCATTGGGGGAGTCAAATTGGTTGAATTGGATTGATTGTAAGGAGGATATTGTTGGTATGATGAAGATGGCGCGAAAACAGTTTGATCATATGCTGGTGGTGGTGTATATAGAGGTGTTTACTGATTTTGATTGGTGTAGGTGGACTGTGATTGTGGGTTGATGTAAGGTGGATAGGAGGATGATGAATTTTGATAATAGGAAGTAGAAGTCGCTTACCGATAAGGTGGCTTTTGCTAATAATAAGAGGTGGAGGGAGCACCCTGTTGGTACTGTGGAGGAGCTTGGTAGTATGTCGAGGTGGAATTGCCTTGTTGGTAATTCCCCTATTTTAGGAAAAAGGGTGAATTTGACAGCAAACGACTGATGGATTCACCTAAAAGCTAAACAAACTTGCCTGTTCTAGAGAACGGGTGAAAATGGGGTCACCGAAAAAGTAACCCACAGGAAAATTCGCCTCTAACAAAGGAAAATTTGCCTAAAACGATCAACTTGGACTGGACTGGATGCATAACGACTAACTATGGCAAATGATAGAATCACAACAAACAACAGACAAAAGGCAAGGTTGACTCAACTGAAATGAAATGCACTAATATCGCACAAAGAAGACACTCCAAACAATATAGTCCTAGAATTAGTGATATGGGATTACAAACTTGATGTAGGCCCACCACCTTGAGCGGAAAACACAAGGTTAATACTCCGTGATACCAAGGTGGTTCTCTAGATCACCCTTTCTCGCGAAGGTGGATAACTAGCATTCTAGTGGCACAGGGTCGTCAACAAACACCATGGGCTCACCTTCACACTCTCATTCGAAGACTATCGTAGTCCACCATGAGGATTCCTATCTCAACCCAAGGGAGTATGTGGTGAGTAACTTCAAAGTATGGTGCACATCCCTTGCACTACACCAGGCCACAGCTAAAACACGGGTCTCTATCTAGGCAAAACAAGGCTATCTAGGGAGTCCTTGATATACGCACGGTACGTGGGGCACAACTGTGAACACCAACCTGTCACAAGCATGAGTCGAGAGCCCTAATGAGGTATTAGAAACTTAGACCAACTTTTCATGTCTTATCTAGGTATCACCTTAGCTTCAATGCTCCACCAAACACGACGCAACTAGATTGAGGTACAACTTTCACTCTCCCCCCTTTATATACCTCGTCGGTCACACGTGGTTGGAATCGCCCCCCGGTGATGAAATTCTAGGCAGGTTCCACTAAAGGAAGAAGATACTAGATGTTTTCGGCTGGTCCCCAGGCTCGCACATAGCGCAAGGGGAGAGCTTAGATGAACTAGCACCTCCTAGGTAGACACAACTGGCTAGAGTGACTGCGATTTCTCGTCACTCTTGAAAGTGTCTCATTGTTCTCTATCTCTAAAGATTTATAAGTCATAGGGATCTCAGATTTGGTAAGCATTGTGACTATTAAAATGCCAATCTAGAGAATGAGATGCTGCTAAATGCAATAATCTAATCCTATATGGTGATTTTGAGATGATATGATGAAGCTACTGTAATTTATGCTAACATGAATATGATAAAAAAGAAGCTACAATGATCTATGATGCAACTATGATATCAATTCTATACTATGATTGCTATTACTAAATGACATTGCTATTCCTGTAGAGTAAGTTTGCACAAAGTTGGGATCCCATTTCCTGTTTTAGAAGGCTGTATAAATAGATTTCCTGGCAGCATCATGTGATGTGGCAGCACAACAAAGGCTTGGATTTGATCTAGAGGATCGAATGGTGAGGGATGAAGAAGCTTGAGATGATCATGGGGATTGTTCCACCCCATAAAAGCATCTTGCCAGAGGATTGGAAAAATTAGAGGAAAGAGATTGAAGAGGATTGCCTGTAAGTTTGTCCATAATTCTCTAATCTTGTATGGTGATTTTGAGATGATATGATGAAGCTACTGTAATCTATGCTGACATGAATATGATAAAAAGGAAGCTACAATGATCTACGATGCAACTATGATATTGATTCTATACTATGATTACTATTGCTAAATGATATTGCTATTGTTGAGATGTTTGATTGCTTGATTGCTATTCCTGTAGAGTAAGTTTGCACAAAGTTGGGGATCCATTTCTTGTGAAGAAAGGCTGTATATATAGATTTCCTGGAAGCATCCTATGATGTGGCAACATAGAAAAGGCTTGGATTTGATCTGGAGGATTGGATGGTGAGAGATGAAACAACAAGTAGACTAATCTAAAAGAGATGGGAGCAATCGTTCTACATAAAACGTTAGTAATTTTGATCCACTGGCCTTGAACGAATGGGAAACAACTGCACAAAATGTTAGTTAAAACCTGACACACTCACAAATGGAAAAGTTAGCAAGTCAATACCTAAAACGAAGCCAAACGAAAATCCAAAAATTGAAAGTTTTTTAGTCTGTGGTTTACCTTAGATTCGCCTTTGTTTGAGGCAAATTCGCCCATTCTGGGAGGCAAGTTCACCCCTGTACTGAGCAAGTTCACCTATTTATTGATTAAATTCACCTATTTGCACTTAGAGCAAGTTCACCTATTCCAGGAACCATAAGCAAATTTGCCCCTCTGTAAGTGCAAATTCGCCTATTCTCTAAGGCAAAGTGCAAATTTGCCCAAACTTGTGAAATGGGAAAATTTGACAGGATCAACTTCACCTCTGTTGTGAGCAGACTTGCTTGAGGCCTTCAAATATGCCTATATTTGAGAAATGGGCGAATTCCCTAGGTGCAAATTTGCCTTTGTTGTGAGCGGGTTCGCCTGTCTCTACAAATTTTCCTATTTTTGGTGCAAGTTTGCCCCCGTGAGGTGCAAATTCACCTGTTCAGGGTGAATTCTCCGTTGCGTGTAAACCTGAACTTGCAAAACTCAAACAATAGAGAATGTGAAAGAAAAGACCCGTGACATGGGTCCGACTGAGCGTTCCAAAAATGTGTGTAGTATTTTCTAACCTACAATAATGTAGAATGAACAAAATGCAAAAGGAAGAAAATCACAAAACAACACCTCAAGATTGACCTAGTTGAACTTGAACAAAGCAAAGCAAAATAGAACTAGTTACCTTGCCCAAGTTGATCAAATGGTTGGCCCTATTGAATTGATCGTTTGTGTGCTCCTTCAAATGGTCTTATTATGCTTCACTCTTGTTTTTAGTTATACAAATGTATCCTTCATTTATTGAAGAAATTTTCATATCCTACTTTTTAAGGAATAGTTACTTTTTACTTTATGGTTAAAAATTCCATGTAAATTCCTTGTTATAAGGTTGTGGTTGTTACACACATGATGATACTACTCACCTCCTTGGAAGCTTCCACATTGTATAGTGTGCAATGTGGGACGTGCATGCCACTTGTACTCACTTTTGTTTTTCTCTCTCCCCTTTTGCAATATCATGTATCTCCCATGTGTGCTCAATATTATGTGGCATGGCATTTGGAAATAGCACATGTGCATGTTTGTTGCATTACCTACAGGCAGTATTTTATGTTAAAAAATGGTTCATCATGTTTTACATGTTTCACCTATGTTGGATTTTGAGCATTACAAGCTCATCCTCAAATACAAAACCCTAGTGTGTAAGTAATTTTTGTCCTCAAGTCGATATATAATTGCTAGTTAGTGGGAGTTAATAAGGGCCCAAATTTAAATTCTAAAAATTAGAATTTTAAGGGATATCTCCACATTTTAGGGAATTGACTTTGGTTAGCTTTGTAATATGTGGATTTGAATCAGGTAAAGGGAATGGATGAAAAAATTTAAGATTTTTCCATAAAGATGTGTAACATGGGATTATTTTAAGTTTGAGTTATCTACCAACTTTTATGCTAGAATATGCCAATTATACAATAACCTTTACAATAAAAATAAGCCTATCAAAATGAGTCCAAAACAAAAGGGAACAAAGCAAGACATGTTTTTTTCAACTTTATGATATGTATAAAGTGACGAATAAAAGAAAGTAGAGGTGCATAGTATACTTTCTACACTAATCTACAAGGGGAGGTATGTGCAAAAAAAAAAAACTAACCATATAGTTACAAGGAAGTAAACACAAAAGTAATATATCATAACATAGTGATATACCCAGGGAAACCCTTTTGGGAGAAAAATAACACACTCAAAAGTAAATCAATGTATTATTTAGTAATCAACGATAAAACCATAAAAAAATTGATTCAAGCACCCAATAAATAGGAGATGCAATGTGTAAAACTATCAAATGGTAATTAGGAAACCATAAGCCAAAACCACCCAAAATGTGGTGCTTAATTCCCAAGATGAGTCCACAAGTTAAAAATAGTATAATCTTGTCGCATTCTTTTCACCTATCATAATCTTGTCATAATTTAATCACCAACTTGGGTGCTCCATTTTGTCCAAATTATCTCTAATTAAATATGATTTATGATGTGCCATAACATACATCATAAGTTGGTCAACAAGCGTAACTCTCTCTTACAACCCTCCAATGTATCACAAATGCTTAATTTTTTGATATTGAAGGCCATAAATTTTGATCCAAGAAGGTGATTTATCTTTATTTTAAAACTAAATATCTTGATCCATGTTGTCATAAATACCTTGCTTCAATTAAGGTCCATTTAAACATTTTAAAGGGTCAACACTGATGTTTAGAGCCTTAAATATAATATTTTTATGTTTTATAACCCAATTATTTTTAATGTTCTTAACATTGGGATGCAAGATTAAGACACATTTCACAACAATTAAATAAAGGTGATACAAGTGCATGCTTGTATCCCTTACAAATCAAAAGATTTAACTTTGTTCCAAACATTACACCATGCTAACAAATATCTTAAACTTGAGGTTGTCTAAGGTAATCTTTCTTATTATAAAAAAACCAAAAAAATACATGAATAATCTAGGCTAATAAATAAATGTAAGGAATTAATCACCATTGACCTAGAATAATTTTTAGTTCTAGTTTAATAAACATGAAATGAAAATTTTGAAATTAAATGAGGATAAATGAATTTAACTTTGGGAACAATGATGAAAAAATATTATCAGTACAATGTAGGAATAATTTGCTTCAATCTAGAAATTTATGTACTTGATGTCCTCGCTATCTTAAATAAGAGTCCCTTAAGTTTGAACTCAAGTGAAACGACCTTGATTTGATGCATGAGAATGAACTTGGTTGAGTGAAAACCAATCAACATAATGTATCTGTAGATTTATTTTCCTTCACCTTTCTTGTGTCTAAATTTGTCATGACATTCTTTACAAACACTTTTGAGGAGATTGCTCTAGATTGTTAGGATCAAGTTCTCCTAGGTCAACCCCTAAACTAACACGTTTATGATTCTAAGAAGATGATAGAAGATAACATGCATGGGTATACAAACAACCTATATGTAGTTCCTTGTCCCTTAGAAATCTAAGTGTGCTCTA